>CAIGRL010206264.1:0-21175 GCA_903798325.1 Fraxinus xanthoxyloides | reverse complement strand
ATAATATTATTGTGCAATGCGCGATTAAGTGGATTATTTGTCCAACTACTTGATTATTATGAAAACGCCATCTTGGATTAGTAAAAAAAATTGAAGTTGAATGACGTACATATATACCCGTGTCTGAAATTTAAACTATTTTTAGTCATATCTGCGTATTCTACATTTTGAGAAATAAAAGATCCGACACTTAAATACGCACTCGTACTCAATACCCGTACTCGAGTCCGAGTATCATAGCCTTCAAGTCAGGCAATAACACCAATGCTCAAAATGATGTCAAGGAGAATGGTAGCATAGTAGCTTGATTGCCTCGTTCTTCTTAAATAAAGCACGAGTTATACTAGATTACGACTCGAACATAGGATAAACTCAATTGTTCACATTATTGACATTATATAACTAAATGTTTATGTGTTCTAAAATATATTGTCGTGGTGACAAAATCTTACAGAATTATAGCTTTCATCGTGCAATACACGATCTGTAACTAGTATTACCTAAAAATTGGAACTCACTTACCTATTTGGGGATGACCGAGTTGGTGGAGCAGATGAACGCAAAGACCGAAGGTCACGAATTCGAATCTTCTGTCAATACTTCCTCGATCAAACCCGTCGCACCGAGTTTGCCTAGTGCAATTTATCTCTCTTGTGTGATTTGCGAGCTACTGCACATGAAACGAGGTTTACCTAGTGCACACTTACGAGTAGCGGTTGCGAGTTGCTATGTCAACAAAAAAAATTGGAACTCACTTGTTCGGAATACATACTCGATCAGAAAATATACCCAAAATTTTAAAAAATTAAATTAATATGCCATGGGTTTGGATCGTAACTGAATAAACGCCAAAAGAAATTCAATTTAAGATTTTTAACATACTCAAAATTGGAAAATTTCATACACGGATTACTCTTCATCTCCATCTATTGACTAGATTTCATATTCCAATTGTGCTGGTGAATAATAGCTTCGATCGATTTTGATAATTTGATTATCGTTCTATGGTTCTACGTCTCTCTCTCTTTCTCTCTAGCAGTGTTGGCGGCCTGGATGGGGAGGCGATGTCGTGGTTGTGGTTCATGTTTAGGGATGGCGACGGTGATGGGGTGATGGCAACATAGTAATTCCAGGCGGTTCGGCTTCTCTTTCTTTCGACAGAGTAATTCCAGATGGTTTGAGGTGGTGTCGTGGTTGTTGTGACTGGTTGGATTAGGTGGTGGCTGCGACGACGAGATCGTGGTTTTGTTCGATCTAGTGGTGGCGGTGGTGGTCATTTTTGTGGGCGGCGGTGCTCATGTTGGCAACGGTGATGTGTGTAGTGTTGGTAAGGTTGTGGGTTGTTGGATATAGTTGTGGATGTGGTTTTGTGGCGGTGTGGTATGTGGTGGTGGTGGATTTGTGCGGCGTGGGCGTGGCGGTGTGCGGAGGTGGTGGTGGATCTGTGTTGCGACGGGGGCAGGGATGATGGCACGGTTGGAAATTTTTTTTAGGTTGTAGGATGAGGGTGGTGGTGGTTCCGGCGACGGGGGTTCGGTTGCCATGCTGGTGGTGACAGTGGTGAGGTGATGGTCACAAGTTTTGACAGTGGTCACAGATTATTTGGTCGTTTGTGACCATTAAATTCATTAATTTATGATCGATAAATAATATATGACCAATAAAAAAATATAAATTGTGACCTAAAAATAATGTGTGATCTGAAAAATTGTTAATTTGTAACCGATAATTTAATAATTTGTGAATATCTAATAAATTGTGACTTATAATATTTGTGATTTGTGATTGATAAATAAATTGTGACATATAAATTTTTTATTTGTGTCCAATGAACAAATTGTGACATAAATTTTTTGAATTGTGACGTTAAAATAATTTGTGACATATAAATTTTTGATTTGTGACTGTAAAATAATTTGTGACTTATAAAATTTCTAATCTGTGACCAATGAACAAATTGTGACATATTAAATTTTTGAATTGTGACCATAAAATATTTTATGACGTTTCAATTTTTTATTTGTGATCAATGAACAAATTGTGACCTATAAAAATTTTAAATTGTGACTGTAAAATAATTTGTAAAATGTAAAATTTGTGACTAATTATATAGAAATTGTGACCAAATTATATGGAATTGTGACATTCATATATATAATTAATAAAATATATATTTAATTAATTAATTTAAAAATAAAATTTTAAAAAATTTGAGATTTGAAATATTAAAATCTTAAAAAATTTAAATTTTGAAATTTTAAACCTTATGTCTTCAATTTGAAATTGATGAAAGTTAATCTCTTATTATGATTTTTTTCAATCACAACTGAATATCAAAGGAGAGTGGACTATGTGAGTACCTGCTTCCTAGCCCACATTTTTAAGCCCATTTGCCCGACTTCTAAACTCTTCCCGACGTCTCATCTCTCTTTTATAGTCACGGCCACAGATCATCTACGATGCTCCTTCGCGACCAGTGACCATCCCTGCTAACGTTGCGTGGTCCCTCTATCAAAATAAAAAAGGTAGGCATTTACCAGTTCTTCAGTAGTATAAAATATCGATGTATACGTGTGTGTGATTTTTTAAAATGTTGAAATATATGTGGGTTTCGATATGTCAAATGAATCTGATTTTTTTAAAAATTGTGTTTATTCTGACCGAGTGAACATCAGAACTTGAGTAATGGGTTATTGGGTTTGGATTTTATTTTTGGCAAATCCAAACCCTTGTCATATGAATCTGATTTTTATTTTTTTTTTAAATTATGTATGGATTTTCGAGCTTAATTTAATTTTCTAGATCTCCATCTTCAAAAGTGAAAATAGGGAAGACTGTGATTTTTCAAAATGCATATTCTGGGAACTAATAGTGAAAAATGCATAGGTTTCCAATTATGTGTGTATAATGTATTCTGACCGAGTGATTGTGAACATGGGTTTGGAATCTTTGGATTTTATTTTCTGCAAATCCAAAATTTGGGTGTTGCAAATCCAAAATTTGGGTGTATTCTGAGTCTCTGACCGAGTATGTATTCTGAACAAGTGAGTCCCATTTTTAGATAATGTGTGTCTAGAATTGATAATTGATGTTTGATGATAATTGGTGTTGAACATTTCCTTTCGAAATATATAGTACTCAATCAATTGAGGAACTGCCGAATTGCAGACGTTTAAATTATAGTTTCAATATAGTGGATGACTGAAAATATTATTCAACAGGAACAAATGCAAGATACAAGAGCAAGCTATACTACAAGAGAAGGCTGAAAATATTTTACTTCATTCTCAATTCCAAGTAAGTAATGGCATTCTCTAATTTGGTGATTTAAAATTGCTTATGAACTTATAGATTTTTATTATGAATTTAATGTTATTTTTTGATGAAAAATCAAACATGGCATTTATTTATTTATTTGATTTTGAATTTGAATTTTTAACGGTCATGAAGAAATATTTTAAACGAAAATCCATGTTTTCGAGTGGAGAGCAAAATATCGTTGACCCCACAATACAAAACATCTAGTTTTGCCCGTGGACATATCCAAACCAACATTTATTTCAACATTTCCACAAATCACAGAGGCGCGCGCCCGCACACATATATTTTATACTACTGAGGTACTGGTAAATGCCTACCTTTTTTATTTTGATGGAGAGGCAGTTGCAGAGGAGCCTCGTAGATGATTTGTGGCTGTGACTGTAGAAGAGAGGAGATGAGAAGTCGGGAAGAGTTTAGAAGTCGGGCAAATGGGTTTGAAAATGTGGCTGGGTAGTGGGTACTTGCATGTTATTAAAAGGAAAAAAGAAAAATATCCCAAAATCTTGTGGGGTAACTTGACCCCCACACGAACTCATGTGGGCCCGCTTCTGTTTACTCGGTTAATCTTTTTTAAAAATTACTTTCATTAGTTAGCCTATCTTATCTTGTGATGGCCCATAACACCAATACTCTCTTTTCAATATTGGCTAGGTTCAAACTTGTTTCTCCACATAGATTGAAGATGCCTACCGAATCTGCAATGAATGGAGGGATTGGAACTGAAAGCTATGCCAAGAACTCAAGATACCAGGTAGTTTCCTTCTTAATTTAGCTATGAGTTTGAATAAAAAGAATCTTGAATCTGTTGTATAAATATGATGTTAATGTGGTTTTCCTGCAGAGGGGAATAGCGGAGACAGCGAAGGAAATTATAACAGAAGGAATTAAGAAAAATCTCAACATCGAAAAGCTCTCTTTAACTTCAGTAAATACTTTTCGTATTGCAGATTTCGGTTGCTCTACAGGACCTAATACATTCATTGCAATGCAAACAATAGTTGAAGCAGTATGGAAAAAGTTTGAAACTGAATTATCAGATTCACAAGTCCCTGACTTTCAAGTCTTCTTTAATGATCGAACCTCCAACGATTTCAACACTCTTTTTGCTTCGCTTCCACCAGAAAGAAAATACTACGCGGCTGGAGTACCTGGTTCGTTTCACAAACGCCAGTTCCCGAAGGACTCGCTTCATTTTGCACATTCATCGTGTACACTCAATTGGCTTTCTGTGATGCCTCAAGAGATACTAGATAACTCTTCTCCTGCATGGAATCAAGGAAAAATTATGTATTCTGGAGAGAAAAAGGAAGTTTTAAATGCTTATGCACTTCAGTATGCTAAGGATTTGGACTCGTTTTTTAAAGCAAGGGCACAAGAGTTGGTTTGTGGAGGCTTAATGGCACTCGTCATTCCATCTGTGCCTAACCCTAATAATGATTTATCTAGTATCACTTTCCCTTCATACGATCTTCTGGGGGATTGCCTCATTGAGTTGGCCGAGAGGGTATTCAGTACTATAAAGAACTGAACTGAATATTATATAGTAACTTATAGAAGAAGTCATTAATGTTTTTTCTTGTTGCAGGGACGATTCGATGCAGCCAAAGTGGACTCGTTCAACTTGCCTGTATATTACACATATCCAAATGAATTGAAGGCCATAATTGAGAAAAATCAAGATTTCAGTATTGAAAGAATAGAGGTACTAAACATTCAGAGCAAGTATCAAATTGATCCTGACTCCAAAGCTTATTCCCTGGGCAAAAGAGCTGTGTTCGAGGGACTATTACAGGAACATTTTGGAAGTGAATTCATGGATGAACTGTTCGACCTGTACACAGAAAAAGTTGAAGAAACTGCAGTTCTCTTGAATCCTAAAGAGTCATCTATGGTCACATTTGTCCTCCTCAAACGTGATTTTAGATTTACTTGACCTCGTAGTACCTATGGAGTCAAATCATGGGTCCTTCCACGAATTTTCTTCTTCTTTTGCATTTCTCGTCGAATTTAAGTGTGATTTCGATTTTCTTTTACTGCCCTTGTTGGAAAATAAAACTCAAAAGAGGCAGCTAATGCTTTGTATATATCTTGATCTTAAAATATGAAATTTATTGTAATTGAATTACATCAACAAGTAGAGTGGTTGCAACAATATGTTTAACAATGTACATGTGCCTTACTAAAGATTGTATATAGTTGAATGATTATATATTTTGTTCCTTTAGACTGAATTTTTACGGGTAGCCAATTGCCAGTTGTTATAGGAATACTATGGGTATCTGGTGGTCTATGATGGGTATATATATGCATGGATGGGTGAAATTGCCTTCAAAAATATCCCTCAAGGGAAGGACACACTCCTAAGCCCATCCCATCTCTCTCATCTCTAATTTCTTTCTTTTTCCTAATTTTTAATTATGCCGTGAGAGGGGAATTACTTCTATTGGTCTCGGATATGACTCAAAGCACTGTCTCGCTTATTGCAGCTGTGTTATACCATTAGCTAATGAGAAGGCATCAAACTAATCATGTCCCCTGAATCTTTAATTTTAGATGTTTTTATCTAGATCCCAAGTATGTCGACTGCATGGATCCAAAAAAAATTCGAGGTCGTAGCAGGATCGTAAGGTTAAGTTACAAGCTACCAATGCACTATGTCCAAAGATGACCCTCTTGAAAGGCATGGTTCTAAGTGAAGGTGACTCGAATATTTCGACAATCTTTAAGAAAATTAACGATATCAGTGCGCATGTGGTTTGACATTGTGAAACTTTGTAGCTTTTGAGGAGGTGACATAAACTCACCTATGAATGCGAGATAAAGTTTAAATCTATTTAATCTTTAATTTGCAAAAATGATATTCGTCTCTACTAGGGTTAGAACTCCAGTTTAGGTGGCATTAATGTGAGATTAAACGATAGGTGAAATTAAATAATTTTTATCTAGATCCCAACATTACATATTCCATGATTTCTCATCATCGGAAATATAATAAAATCGATTTGTCATAAGAAATACAATGTTTATGACGCGTGTAGTTGTGTGTGATAATTCTAAACTTCAATGCATGTTAACTTATCTTTTTGTTGGACACTTTTGAAAAAATTGTACGAAGTTCCTATAAATCTGTTTTAGATGTTTTGTAGGTATAATTTTTAATTATTACATTATTTTTTGATTGATTAAAAATTAAAATAATATTTTTAAAAAAAAGGCATTTTATGCCTATTCCTCACCTAAACTTGTCTACTCCATAACTTGTCTCCACGCATCGGCATGCATTAGTCTTTTAGAACACTGCTTGGAGCTCAATTTAGAGAGCCAAATTCACTCTTTATTTTTAAAAAGTAAAATATAAAGTCTTTTGGAACTCATTTTTTAAGTATTGACTTTTTAAAATAAAAAGCATTTTGTATTTAAAAATACTCTTAGTGCACTGCAAAGGATGCAATGAGAACTTCGAAAAGGTATTCATTTTGCATTTATTCAACCAAGGATAGAGCCTCAAGTCGCGTGCCTAAGTAGGTCATAGAATTTGAAATATATGGAATTACTAGTATACTTCCAGCAATTGATGGTCGAACAACCATTTTCAAGAAAGTCGTGTGATTTTTTTTGTTGTTCGTTTTACATTTATATTTTTGGCCAATCCAATTGTTGATTTGTTTCACATTCATATTTTTTTGGCCAGTCTATGAATAGTTTGTAAGGATTTTTTGACGAAGAGGTAAATTGCATGCCTAGCAATAAAAATCATTATTTTGGTAGAAGGCATATCAATGTGACTCGTCTGCTCGAACAGTCCGTGGCTCGGTTTGGGAAAAGCCCGAATCGGATCGGCTCATGGTTCGATGGGACCGAGCCTCATTTTGGAGTGTCGGCTCGAGCCCGAGCCAAGACTTGAAAAAATTGTAATATGTAAAACTTAAAAAAATAATAATAAATGAAAACGCAGGCAGCTAAAATTACAGCTGCCTACAACCATACTGTATATTAATATAATAAAAAAAAAAAAAAATTCAAGTCAGCTCAACTCTTCAAGGCCCGAGTCGAAATCTCGGGTTCGAACTTCGAAATTTGACTCGCTTACACCTCTAAATAGAAGTTTACTATAGAGTTGTTTTTACACTTTAGAATAGGTTAGATTTTACGCAAGAAAGATCCTCAAGTAATATTGCCGAATCCCAACCTTCAACATGAACGAAAATTGGTCAAAATCAACTGAATTTAAATTGGATAAGCTAGCTAGGAAATTCTTAGAAACTTGACACTTCAAGTTTCAGCTCATCATATTTTATCATCACAATTAGTTTAATTATTTGTTTTGTAATTAAGTTCACTTCAGTAGATCATAATCATCTAGAAATTTGATTTGTCAAATAAAGTAGGATTAGTACAATTTCAGTAATCAATAAATCAAACGATATTCGTGAATATAACATTTGATTTGCTCATCTTGTTACTTGTTCGATATCATACACTTGCAGGGCTTAATTTTTCATTTCTTTCATACTACCACACAATGTAGTTCATGTTGAAGGACTATTTCCATCTTTCTAATTTTACTGTAATTGAATTATCATTGACGCATGCATAAATTCAAAAGATGTACAAAGAAGTCTGCCATCTTACCACCCATTATTTTGTTATGTGATAAACAACGAGGGAGCTTGGCTGGGAGACTCTTGGCACCACATCTGTAGCACAATCCCGCCATTGACATAAAATAGGAACAAAAATCTCCAGATGTTGGCATTGCCACAAACAAGATTATTTTCGTAATTAACAGTAGGGAGAACAAGAGGAGAAGATTAATCTATCTATGCCGAAGATTCCTTGGCAATCTTCTCTGCCTTGGCAATGACCTCTTCGATTCCTCCAACCATGTAAAATGACTGTTCTGATAGGTCATCATACTTTCCATCCAAGACTCCCTGTTGAAACCAGTTGAGCAATGCATCAGAATCACAACTTACAACATCATATCACTTACAATAAAGAAAGAAGAAGATATCGTTAAAGAGGTAATATTGACTAAAATCCTCACAATTAGCAGATAGTATACCAACAATCATAAAGACAACACAGATTGTTACATGAGTGTAAGTAAAGGAGTTCCTGATCTCCAAGAAACTGAAGTTTTATGAATTCAGACACATTTCATTTCCCAATATGCATTCTTCTTTACAAATATGTAAATCTTTGACTGGAAATGTTAGCGTCCAGATGAAAAGTTAGCGTAATGATTAACCGAGAGAGCAGATATAGAGCACAAGCAGCAAAGAANCTGATAGGTCATCATACTTTCCATCCAAGACTCCCTGTTGAAACCAGTTGAGCAATGCATCAGAATCACAACTTACAACATCATATCACTTACAATAAAGAAAGAAGAAGATATCGTTAAAGAGGTAATATTGACTAAAATCCTCACAATTAGCAGATAGTATACCAACAATCATAAAGACAACACAGATTGTTACATGAGTGTAAGTAAAGGAGTTCCTGATCTCCAAGAAACTGAAGTTTTATGAATTCAGACACATTTCATTTCCCAATATGCATTCTTCTTTACAAATATGTAAATCTTTGACTGGAAATGTTAGCGTCCAGATGAAAAGTTAGCGTAATGATTAACCGAGAGAGCAGATATAGAGCACAAGCAGCAAAGAAAACAGTGTTACCTGGAAGCTGTTAATGCTCTCTTTCAACTCGACATACTTGCCAGGGGCACCTGTGAAAACTTCTGCGACATGGAAAGGCTGGCTCAAAAACCGTTGAATTTTACGAGCACGTGCAACAGTCAATTTGTCGTCTTCACTGAGCTCATCCATTCCAAGAATGGCGATAATATCTTGAAGATTCTTGTAGTTCTGTAGGACTTTCTGTACCCCACGGGCTGTGTTGTAGTGTTCCTCTCCCAAGATATGTGGGGAAAGCATGCGAGATGTTGAGTCAAGTGGATCGACAGCAGGATAAATACCAAGCTCAGAAATCTAAATAAAAATAACAAAAGTCAAATTGTAGGTGGCAGTGATATGTTTTTTGCACTAAAATGAAGTCCAAATTACCTGTCGTGATAACACGGTAGTGGCGTCCAAGTGAGCAAAGGTGGTTGCAGGAGCTGGATCGGTCAAATCATCAGCAGGCACATAAATGGCTTGGACAGAGGTAATGGAACCTTTCTTAGTTGTTGTGATACGCTCTTGAAGGCCCCCAAGATCTGTAGCCAAAGTAGGTTGATAACCGACAGCAGATGGGATACGACCAAGCAAAGCAGACACTTCTGAGTTAGCCTGCAAAAAGTTTTTAACAAAAGAAATGAAGACTGTAATATCAAGATGTGATCCAAACACAAAATACTTAATCAAGAATGACAAAATAATGCAAACCGACCTGGGTGAATCGGAAAATATTGTCAATGAAGAGAAGCACATCTTGCCCTTCTGCATCTCTGAAGTGTTCAGCAACGGTCAGTCCAGTAAGTCCAACACGAGCACGAGCACCCGGGGGCTCATTCATTTGACCATAGACTAGAGCACATTTGCTATCAGCCTGATAAATAATTATTAGATAAGGTATATTTAAACTAGTGAGAGAAAATATTAACTTAATAGAACAATTGACAAAATAAAAAAATACTAACCTGCGTATCACCTAGCTTAATGACACCGCTCTCAATCATTTCTCTGTACAAATCATTACCCTCTCGAGTTCGTTCTCCTACACCAGCAAAGACAGAAAAACCACCTGACAAGAAAAACAAGCAACAGCACAAATCAGAGCTTTAAGCAAGGAAGGGTTCTATAAGAAATAATGCACAATATCAAAAACTAACCATGAGCTTTTGCAACATTGTTAATCAGTTCCATGATAAGAACAGTCTTTCCTACACCAGCACCACCAAACAACCCAATCTTTCCTCCTCTTTGGTATGGTGCAAGAAGGTCGACGACCTTGTGTAACAAATCAACACAGAAAATTGGTGACCAACATAAATGACATGAACTTCCATACCATGATAAATAAGAAGTGATTGCGAATGGAATCCATCAAGTACAGATTGGACCTGTGAGAAAGTACCTTGATACCAGTGACAAGAATTTGCTGTTCAGTCGCTTGCTCCACAAAGGCTGGAGCTTCACGATGAATTGGTAAATAGTGATCGGTCTCTGCAGCACCATTCATTTGTTAGAAAAGACACAAGCCTTCTTCAGTCACTTTACAGATGTTTTGATCATTCAGAAGCAACAACACTTACTAATATCGCCTCTCTCATCAATAGGCTCTCCAATGACATTCATAATGCGGCCAAGGGTTGCTCTACCCACAGGCACCTTTAATCAAATGAAGAGAAACAAAATAACCATCATAAAAAATAAAACTCTTATAGGACATAATCATAAACACCTTCAGATATCAAAGTAGGAACATTTTGAGTGATTTTCAACTATCACAACCATAAAGTCAAGCCATACTTGAGTTGAGGCTTAGGACATCAAGTCTGCAAACTGTTTGGAAAAGAAAAGCAAACAGGACATTGAAGACTGAACGGACATCAGATGTATCATTAAAAACACCTTAATCAATGAAGACAAGAACTCCCCCCATAAGAGTTAACCAATCAATTCAAAATACAAAAGAGTCCAACATTATCCACTCCACTAAACAAACCAACCCTCTCAGTAGCTAATGGATAGCTACTGAGATCATTGCATTTTATTCTGTTAATATGTGATCTAGTTTGTTATGTATTTAGATTCTTTCCAATCTTGTAAACATTATATACTCAATGAAACATATCATCTGGTATCAAATTTTTGAGCCAGACTTACAGTCTCTAACTTGGTATCAGAGCTACAACTAGGCTAACACCTTTCTTTTCGATCCCAATGGCCCTACCCAGAGATCCTGCTGCTTTTATCTTTCCTAATATCACTTCCTTGATCTGTCAAGCTTGATGGAACCAACCATTTGAATTGGATCACCCAATTCCTTCCTCTTCTACGAAGCCATGATCTTCTTGGCATTGTAGATGGATCTGAGCCATGTCCTCCTCAGTTTGTCACTGATGCTCAAGGCAACCTTACCTCTACCATTGCTACTGGTTATATGCTATGGCAGAAAAAGGACCAATTCATTTTAGCATGGATAAATGCTACTCTCACAGAGTAGGTTTTGTCTACTGTTTATGGACAAACAACTTCTCGACGGGTATGGACAACCCTGTCTAACAGATTTGCCCCACATTCTAGATCCAGAATTTCCCACCTCAAAAGACAACTGCAAACTCTCCACCAAGGATCCAAGTCATGCACTGACTATCTTCTTGATGCTAAAAACTGGTCAGATCAACTTGCAGCTGTAGGGAAATCTGTTGATGATGATGATCTGATATCATATGTTGTTGGAGGTCTCAATCACTCATATCATCCATTTATCACAACTCTGAATTTTGCTACTCGAGAATCCTCTATTACCTTTGATGATTTTCAAACCGAGTTGCTCAACTATGAGCAATTGCTAGAAACCAACTTAAACCCATACCACCAGATAATACCTCCATAGCCTTCTTCACTCAGAAAACCAAACCCAATTACCACCACAAAAGGTTCAACACACCATTCCCCTCCAATAAACCCTCTAGTTCCAGACATCCTAATCATCCCAGTCTTTCTGGCAAAAATCAGAACTCAACTTCTAGTTAATTCTTTCAAAATTCCAAACCTCCTTGTCAAATTTGTGGCAAGACAAGCCATCAAGCTCTTGATTGTTACCATAGGATGGACTACTCCTACCAAAGAAGACACCCCCTGCTCAGCTGGCTGACTCAAACACATGTCCCACTAGAAGATGATCAACCTTGGTTTCTGGATAGTGGTGCTAATAACCATGTTACATCTGCTTTGGAGAATCTCACCATCGATCACAAACCATACCGAGGTCCACCTCAAGTAACTGTTGGAAATGCAGGAGGTTTGATCATAAGTAACACTGGTTCCTCTATTCTTCAAACCAAAAATAGTTCATTGCTTTTATCTAATATTTTATACTGTCCTCAGGCCTCTTCTAATCTCCTTTCAATACAAACAACTTTGCCAAGATAATAATTTTTATTTTGTGCTAACTGCCTCATATTTTGTTGTGAAGGATCTGCAGACCAACAGAATCCTCCTCCAAGGTCCGAGTAGAGCAGGCCTCTATCCAGTCCATTTCCAGTCAAATAAGTGGCAGCAAAGATCCACCACCACCTATTCATTTACTGCTTTTCTAGGATTCACAGCCCATGTCCAGACTTGGCACGCGAGATTGGGTCATCCATCCACCTCAATTTTACAACATCTCCACCATGATGCTCTTATTTCAGTTTCTGGTTCTCACAGGCTAAAACAAGTTTGTGAATTTTGTCAAATGGCTAAAAGTCATAAACTTCCCTTTCCTACTTTTGTTCATCAGTCAAGTCATCCCTTAGAACTTATTCAATCTGATGTCTGGACCTCTCCGGTTCTTTCAATAAGTGGCTGTAAATTTTATGTTATATGCATTGATGATTACTCTCGGTTCTCATGGATGTTTCCTTTAAAGCAAAAATCAGATGTTGCCTTATGCTTCATTAAATTTAAATGTCTTGTTGAGAACTTATTCTCCTCTAAAATTAAACAGCTTCAAATGGATGATGGAGGAGAATATCTCTCCAACTCATAATATCTCTCCAACTCATTTAAAACTTTTCTAACAGAAAATGGGATTTTGCATAGGCTGACATGCCCTCATACCTCTGAGCAAAATGACATTTCTGAAAGAAAGCATCGACATATAACAAAAACAGGTCTTGCACTTCTAGCTCAGTCACATCTTCCATCTGACCATTGGGTAGATGCTTTTCTTACAGCCACTTACCTTATAAACAGAATGCCATCACCTGTTCTTGACAATCATTCACCATATTTTCTCTTATTTCATAAACAGCCAGACTACACCATTCTCAAGACATTTGGTTGTGCTTGTTACCCTCTTCTAAGACCTTAATCTGCTCATAACCTGTCATATAGAAGCAAAAAGTGCATCTTTCTTGGTTATGCTACAAATCAGAAAGGATATAGATGATATGATGTCCAATCTAGTCGCATCTACATCTCTCGTCATGTAGTATTTGATGAAAATACTTTCCCTGCTGCACACTCCATTTCCAATTCCATACCTCCTGCCAGTACATCATCATTCACCACCAATTCCATTCCCACACCTATTCTCCCTGCTACTACTCGCATCTTGGAGGATATTCCATTGGATACTGCTGCTCCAGTAACAACAGGTCTGTCTCACCTACAAAAACTTCTATTTTCTCTGACTCTGTTGATCCAGCTCTTGCAGATATGTCTTCCCTTGACAATGCTCAAACACAAGACCTCTCGACTCCACTTTCACCCTTATCTATATCCAATTCCTCCCCTTCACGACAGATAGTCACAAGATCCCAAACCAATTCTCTCAAACCCAAACAATTTCCTGATTATCAGTTCTATTCCTCCACTAAACATCCAATTCAAGCTCTCTTCAATCATGCTTCCATCTTAACCACGAACCTATAACCAAGCATCTAAAGATCCCAATTGGCAAGCAGCCATGCAACTTGAGTTTAATGCCCTCATTGCCAATAAAACTTGGACCTTACATCCTAGACCCTTTGATAAGTATGTAATTCGAAATAAATGGGTCTTTAAACTCAAACAAAAGGCAGATGGCACCACTGACAGGTACAAAGCAAGGCTTGTAGCTAAAGGTTTTGAACAAGAACATGGTATTGATTCCATGAAACATTTAGTCCAGTCATAAAACCTGCCACTATTAGACTTGTGCTTGCTTTGGCAGTCCACAACAACTGGGTTATACAGCAACTGGATATATCTAATGCATTCTTGCATGGCCACCTTGAGGAAGAAGTATTTATGGAGCAACCTAAAGGGTTTGAAGACAGCAATTTTCCATCACATGTCTGTCGACTTCACAAGTCTCTCTATGATTGGAAACAAGCCCCAAGAGCTTGGTTTAGGAGACTATCTCAAAGTCCCTTGGAACTTGGATTTACCGGATCATCTGTTGATACTTCTTTGTTTTATCTCCATCGACCTACTGTCACTATCCTTATTTTAATATATGTTGATGATATATTGGTGGTGAGTAATTCCTCCAAAGCAGTTGCTGCTCTTCTCCAACAACTCAGCCAAGACTTTGCCGTCAAGAACTTGGGGACTTTATCATACTTTCTTGGCATTCAGGTCTCTCGAACCTCAAATTCTCTTCATCTTCATCACGGTAACTATATTTTAGACTTGCTGCATGACACTAAAATGATGGAAGCTAAACCAGTTTCAACTCCTTGCACTTTTGGTGAAAAATTGTCCAAGCACACAGGTGAACCTCTTTCAGACCCATCTACTTACAAACATATTGTGGGAGCTCTCCAATATTGTACATTGACTAGGCCTGATATTGCCTACAGTGTTAACCAACTATGTCAGTTTCTTCATTGCCCCACTACAGTCCACCTTATGGCAGCAAAGAGAGTGCTTGGATATTTAGAAGGAACCTTTGATCATGGACTTCACTACAGCAAAGGATCCTTATCTTTACATGGTTTTTGTGACTCAGATTGGGCCGGTAGCCCTGATGATCGCAAGTCTACGACTGGCTATTGCATTTTTCTAGGTCCATGCTTAATTTCTTGGATGGCAAAGAAGCAACCTGTTATTGCTAGATCAAGCACTGAGGACATCAGATGTATCATTAAAAACACCTTAATCAATGAAGACAAGAACTCATTCCCATAAGAGTTAACCAATCAATTCAAAATACAAAAGAGTCCAACATTATCTACTCCACTAAACAAACCAACCTTCTCAGTAGCTAATGGATAGCTACTGAGATCATTGCATTTTATTCTGTTAATATGTGATCTAGTTTGTTATGTATTTAGATTCTTTCCAATCTTGTAAACATTATATATACTCAATGAAACATATCATCTGGTATCAAATTTTTGAGCCAGACTTACAGTCTCTAACTACCTCAACAAAAGCGACAAAGATTACCCTCTCGAATGAAATCGAACCATTTTAGAGATGCTGAAGCCAATCATAATCCCGTCATTGCTTTCAAAAAGCAAATGTAAATGTCATTTGAAAAGTGTTGCAACTTTATAGATAACCATCCTTAAGTAACATAACCCAAATTTTAAGCTTTGCTCCACAAAATTTAAAGCTGAAAATCCAGCCCGCATCCACAACAGGTATAAAAATTCAGTCTTGACAATATTTAATCGAAGAACTCAAAAATGTCAATATACCAATAAATCAAATTCTCAAGAATCAATATCCCAAATCAAATCGGCTTAAATCCACATCAAAGTCTAGATCCAAACCTATATCTCGCCCAAACCATAGAGATTCCAACATCTTTCCCTAAAAACTAATCAAAAGCACCGATTTAAAAAAAAAGAAAGAAAAAATTAAATAGAGCCCATTTCCAAAAATAGTATCAATTAAGAGAATGGAAAGTCTTTAACAAAGTATAAACAAATTGATAAGATAAATCTAAAACGACTCACGGTGATGGGGGAGCCAGTATTAAGCACGCGCTGGCCTCTGACAAGACCTTCAGTACCATCCATAGCAATACACCTGACCACACTCTCACCCAAGTGTTGGGCTACCTCCAAAACAAGCCTGATCTGATTGTCCAAGACCTCCAATGCCGTTAAAATCGGAGGCAATCCCTCATCAAACCTCACATCAACCACGGCACCGATAACCTGGCACACCTTTCCGACCGCGCCTTTCCCGGTAAAGTCATCTGTGATCTTCCCACTGGGACCTCCACTGGGAGCTTTAGGCGGGCTTGGCGAAGAGGAGGGCGCGGCGGCGGAGGTGGAGTACCCTACGACGCGGTGGAGGAAGCAGCCGACTGGAGATGGCCGGTGCTTGGGTTTTGGGGCGGAGTTCAAAGCTTTTGATATAGAGCTACGGGAGGTGGAGGAGCGGAGTAATGAGGCTAAGAGCCTCCGCGAAGCCATATCAGTGATATGATGATGTTTTAGAGAGAGAGAGTACAGAAATGAATAGAACCGAGAACGATAGGGTTAGTGGGAATCGTAATTGGGAGAGGGGTTTTCGGCTTTTCGCGTGGGAGAGGGGTTTTCGCGGGGGGAGTGTACTCAGTTGACTGTCGGATAAAATTTGGGGAATATTGCAGCATTAGTCCCCAAGGCAAGGCTTTAAAGAAAATCGATCACAGCCTATTTTCCTCTTAAGGTGTTCGACTCTTTCGTCAAATATGTAGCTCATGTGCATTATTTTTGGAAGGTGATTTTTTGCCATCACTCCATTTGTAATAAAAGAAAATAGAAATTTGAAGAGACTTATCCCAACCACGCTCACCCTCTTTATACCTCCTCGCACGTCACCACCAAACTGTAAATTAATGCATCTGTTTGATTTTGATAAATTCAAATTTTTAGTAATTTTTTATGAAAAATTGACAAAACATGTGATTAGAAAATTGATAAGATTTATAGGACTTATGAAGTGTACGATTGAAATTGAATATGAAGAAAATAAATAAAATTTAAGAAATGTGAACCAATCCCCTTAGCAAAACTAGTAAGTTGGGAACAAATGCCGCCAAAATATAAGTGGAGGACCAAGTTGATAGAAATCGTGTAGATTGGGCACCAGGACTTCAATTTTCCCTAATTTATTTTCCAGCAATGGTAAGGATTAGACGACGACCTGCAGCCTGGGCGCGTGATTAATGGCGCTCGTTGAGTTCTTAACCTCCTTAATCTGGATCTTGGAAGGTCCGTTCCATATTACCCGACCCACTGTTCGTGTAGCAAACAACGTGTCTGTATGATTTTGGAATGGGTAAAGCAACAAAAGAGAAACTGACCCGAACGAGCACGTCAACACCATCCACGAGACTCTTCAGGTGAAAATCAGAATTTTATTTTATTATTTTGCGATTCGAAGAACATATTGTTATGGGTTCTTCTTGGTTTGCTGTGATAAGCAATTTTCTTACCAATATCTGTTATGCTATTATGCAGATTTTGGATCAAACGCCAGCTTCATCTGTTAAAAAAGTTAGCTGGATTGAGGTCTATCAAATGGGTGAACAAGTACTGGTCTCTCCCTCTTTTTATCTTTTTGTCTGTGTACAGTTAATTCAAGCTAAATTTGTTACTATCTGTATGTATGCACCTGCATGTGACTTCCAATTAACGTATGTGTTCGTTTATTGGTTTTGATTGATGGCTTTTTCTTGTCCAAGATTATTTTGACAATTTATAAAATGCTTCCGAGTTCCTATTTGTTCAAGTTTTTTCTTTGTCTTGTCTTTGGTTACCGTTATTTTGTTTGATTTCTTGAAAATTGTTGTAGTTCAATTTACGACAGTAGTTGAAGTTAGTATGCTGGATTGTATCAAATGGATGAGGTGCAAATACTTTTTCACACCTGTCATGAACTTGATGTTTTAGTTTATTGCTTGGTGAGAGTATTTTTACAGAACTTTAGTTGTTTTGAATCTTTTGATTAATCAGTATTGCCTTGAATATTGATAGGTTTTAGTTAAATAAATAATGAATTTGTGTTGATTTTATAACTCATACTGGTTTGTTATATAACCAGCTTACTCAACATTAGCTCATACTTGAAACTTGAAAGCCACTGTCTATAGAAATTCTGCTTTCAAGACTTCTTAAATAACTTAGCATTACATTTGCTTCTTCATTTGACTTTTGACACACTCGTATTCTTCTCTTTTTGTTAATGTAATGCACATTAAGAACGGTTTTCCCTTACAATCGACTTATTTTAAAAGTTTGTTATGGCCTTGGTAACTTGACATCTCTACTTTTTAATTGAAGGATGCTTAATTATTTTGCCTTTTTTGCATTATTAGCTGTACAAAAAGTTCATTCACTGGACAAAGATTGAGAATACGAAATGGATATTAAAGTTATGTTGTTCAGAAGTAAGGACATTTCAACAGAGACATAACACCATATAAGCATTGTGACGGCACTCATGTCATGCCTTGGCGGGTATTTGCTGATGCATTTTCTTGCCCCATGATTATGGACTGAGTCAAAGACTTCCAGAAGTAGACTCTGGGATGTCAACTGCGTATGATGTACAGACACACCTCCTAGGTTGGCATTCCGTGTCCCAACATTTATCAACACTAACATTCCTCACACACAATGGGACATTTCCAACATGCCACATGGCATGCATACATTTACATATACACACACACTTTCCCAACACACCTCAGGACTCAAGACACGTCTAACATACCATATGACTTGTCCTAAAAACCAATGAGATAAAAAATAAAATAAAATAAATCTCTTGATATATTTGTTTAAACCTACCATATGAAATTTTCAATACTTGAATGTTTAGATTTTATTTTGAATAGTTATACGATGCATGAACTAGTTACTCACCTTTCAAAAAATTTCATCTCCAAAACGAAAATCAAAGTTAAAAAATGGTATTCATTTTATTGAAAATTTAGTAAGTGTTAAACTAAAAGTATAACATATATAGATATAATTTGGATAGACGTGACCCCACTTATCCACGTCATAACTATTTTGAAACGTTACATATCTCTAGGTCCATGTTGTATCGTGTCAGAATCTTGGGTTCGTGTTTGTGTCCGTGTCTGTGATTCATCTTTGACTGCTCCCTGGAATGCTGATGGTTGGTTTGAATCTCGGCATATTTACCTGATAGGACTAAACAAGCTGATGGATGTTTTAAAGTAGTAGACCAAAGACCAAAGATCACATTTGCATATTAAGGGTGTGTTTGATCCACATTATTTTGAAAGAATGTATTTTAGAATAGTAGATTGATAGAGAATGCGTGGTTGAAAAAAAAAGGAAAAGTTATTGATGTGATGGAAAATATTATTTTATTGAAAAATGTGTGGTTGAAAATGAGTAGAAGAATAAGAACGAAAATTTTAATGTGTACCAAACAGGGGCTAAAAGAATTCAATTAAAAGAAGGAAAACAAGAAATGGAAGGATAGGGAGAGAGCTGTGTTTTTGAATTCGTTCTTTTTGCATGGATGTCTTAGTGGTTCAGTACCTCCTCGAAGTTGTAGATGTCCAGTAAGCAAGCTAAAAAATGGCATTCTATGAAGTTTACACGAGATGGCTCTGTTATTTCTTTACTTTCTCTCATATTAAGGGATATGTGTGGGAAATATTATTTCCTACTTGCACGTAGCCTTATATCAGGTGATTTATTTTGTCTTTGATCTCTAATGCAGTTGGAATGCTTTACACTGGAGAAGCCCCAGAAGCTAAAGTGCTTGAAGAAAACATGACTGCATACTTCAATATGCTGCAGGGGTTCCTTTTACTATCTCATGGAAGTTCTGTCAGAGCAGGACCAATCCTCTCTTCCTGCATTCATGCGTCCATTAAACAAGTTGTTGACAGTAGTTTCACGTTGTTGAAAGAGGCAGTCTCTCTCTCTCTCTCTCTCTCTCTCGGCATCTGTTTATTGTGTGCATCCGTGACCATGACATGCTTCTTACACAAATGTGTCAGTAAAATATAGTCTCTTCTTCATGAAAATATTAATTTAACTTTGGATAACTTCCTGCTTTTATATGGCTAAATCGTAAGTTAGATTGTCAGGTCTCCACTGCAAAATAAGTGACAGAATGTTGAAAATATTATTACTAGGATATCATGGTCAGTTTGCTGTACTCTGCTTGTATTACTAGTTGAAGTTTTCTTTATTATATTGTCAATATTCTCACAATCGGCAAATACTCAAGGTCTTCTTATGCCAAAAACTGTTATAATAGACTAATAGCCTGAATTCTGGAAAGAAATCCTGTTGCCATGTAGTGTGTCTGTAAGTAATTTTCCAGTTTCAAATGCTGCACCTGTCGGGATAGAAAAACCAAGCTTTTCTTGGACACGCGTGCTTCTTCAATTCCACAAGTTCATTCATTTCGCAGATCATAAGCATTGTCATCTATTATCATATACCGAGTAAGAATTAAGCTAGTTGTACAATGAATTTTACAACTAGTTTGACAATGTGTGAGGTGTCAAGATCCTGGCCGTTGATTTGGAAAATAGTTTTCCAAATCTGTAGCATGATTGGCAGAGTAAACATTACATTGTGCATGCGTTATTTGAGTTTGCCCCCTCAAAATCAACTTATTCCTTCTCCTAAATGATTGTGTATGATCCTATGATAAAGCTCAAAAACTCTCAATTCCACAACTAGTGGGCACGGTCTGGAATGTATGTTACAGCCCTAAAGAAGACTCCTTCCACTAATGTAATGGCAATGGGACGAGCAATGACCCAAGTTGCAGTTTCCATTAAGGACGTTCTTTGTGAGATGAACTGAAACCAGTTTCCTTTGTCCTAGAAGATGAAGCTTCTGATAAGTTAGACATCAAAGCAGAAGAAAAAACAGACAATGATAATGATTCATGTGATGAAGATCTGGGCAATGACATGTCACTTGAAATTAGCGTTGTCTGAAACAGTTGCATTTATTAAGGAACTGATTCACTCAATTACAGGCTTGCTTAAGCAGGAGAGTGTAGATGGTTAATCTATCTCGACAGACTTGTGCTCTCTCCGGGAATTGGAGTGCAAGTTGACGAGCTGGGGGCATGCCTTTATCCACCCCAATAAGTTTCTGCAATTAAGGTTGCTTTGGAGAAGATTTCCAGCATTACTTGTGAACAGATTTAGAGCTAGGAAATATAAAAGGCTCTTCAGTTGACTTTGTTACAGCTTGCACTGG
>CAIGRL010206246.1:0-17075 GCA_903798325.1 Fraxinus xanthoxyloides | reverse complement strand
CCCGGCGTCACTTATCAAATAGACTTTGAACAGACTTAGAGCTCATTCCATCCTATCTTGCATCTTCTTAGGCTCTTTCTAAGTTGAGCTCTCTTTAACTTTAATGGTAGTCTTCAAACATAAATTAAACCCGATAGCTACTCACTAAACCTTAGCACTAGACAATACATTTCTTAAATACCAGATAAGCCGTTGCAAAGTCCGTCATTGAACAATTAGACTCAAGTTTTAAATAGCTTCTCAAAGACCAATATATGATATTTTCACCTTGTCCTATTATTAAATCTTAGAAAAATTAAACTATTTCCCAATTTGAAGTTCAAGATATTACCTTTCATGCTCCAAAAATTTATCTTATATCATGATTTGAACTATTCTTTGATCAAATATGTAACAATGGTTACATATTAAGACCTAATAACACTCTTTTGCCAATACTTTGATATCTATGTAACTTCCAATATGGTCACCTATATCTAGTTCTTATATGTCAACTCCGTGAAAATAAATGATTATCCAAGGCTTCTTTAATTAACTAATAATAGGTGATAACCTCTCTTTGAATTAGTCTTCATAGTATTTGACATTCTATGAAAAGAAATTGCACAATGTAAGTTAGTTATATAACTCTCTACAACTAAGCCAAAGATAGATACTCAAACTCCATCATATAAATAATAATCTTATCCATATATAATTTTATAAATCATCTCATGAGCCGACGATATCATTTGAAAATAAAAATAAAAATCTTGTAACACTTATCGATTTATCAATAAAGATCTGAATTATCATTTGTCACCATTATGTACCCCATATGAAAAATATTTCAAGGTAATTCTTCCATTCTAAATTGACATATGCAAAACTTCACTTGTTCATGATTTTTCTAAAATTCTAGCTATCCCCAACAACAATTGGAATAAGTCAATATGATGTTCTTTTCCTTTAATTCTATATCACCAATGATAACATATTTACACAACTTCAATTCCCACCATTTTGAATAAAAATATACCTTAAACTTTGGTGATAACTAAGAATCAATCTTTCTTGCAATGTGATAACACTAAAATTCCTAAATTCAACCCCAATATAACCAACTCTAAATCATGCTTTAATCATGCCTCTTCAACAATTTACAATACAATCCATACTTTATGAGTTTACTTCAGAACACTTTCTAAATTCTAAAATAATTCAGTATCATAAATCAAACCCTCATTAGCTTTAGATACAGAAGTAAATATTTTCTCAAAATGTAATCTGATAGCAAAACTTCTTACATTTCTACGCCCACACAATTTTGACGCTCTTACTTTCTATGAAGAGACAATAATAACATTTAATCCTTGATAATTCTATACTCTTATTCCATAAAGAGTCCACTGGCCTTGTACAAATGTATAAGCCTTATTGTATAGTACATACTGACATTTAATTAAGATAATATAACCAAAGGATACCATTCCACAATTTAGTACAATTTACATTTGACAATCATCCTAGAATTTGGACTATCCAACACATCATTCATATATTCCATAGCAAACAGAGCTCAATAAGAATGGATTCTTTATTCAGGTGATCCAAAAATAAGATCGAAATATAACCCAAATATTGCATTATCAAAATTCCATTAAATTCAACTTAACTTCATAGTTTAGCTTAAAGCTTCCCAATTGTATATAATATAACACAAAATCCAACATATGACCTTGTCAAAATTACTTAATTTAATAGTCCAAATATCATCACATTATTTCGCTATAGTTCAACCATATCATTCATTTACTTCGATTCACCACATAGTGTTGTAATCATGTAACATTGTCACTTATGATCATATTGTGTAACTTCAAACCTTTGATTATACCTATTTCCTTATGATCAAAAAAGCATGCTCTTTATAATTATCGAGGAAGCATTCACACATTAATATACCATCAAGAATTCGTATGCTAATTTTTCAATCATAATAATTTTCAACTTCGCCATTCATGTCTTTTTCTCCTTTTCTTATTCCTTAATTTCATAGTCTCATTCCATTCATCAAGCCATACATGCATAAATATGAAATATGCTATTCAATCTCTTTCCGTTTTCTTTCACTCAATGTATGATTCTTTCTAATATAACTCAAGAATGACAATCAATGTGCATTTATTCAACTCACTCTATTCATACCTTTTTCCCAATTAACATAAATACACTGATTCAATATTTTCTTTCTTAAGCAACAATTTAACCTGCAATAAATAATACTTATAAGCCGATCCACATTTTTCTCACATTTTTTATAATCAGATAAATAATAAAATAATTGGAATCACCTAGATGTTAATTTCTCGAGGCCCAAGATAAATAATAACACATTGTTATCTATGAATCAACACATCACCATTTTGTCTTTCACAATTTCTTATCATATAGCACAAGTATATACCATCATGATTTCTATCATCTTCCCACATAAGTGGCCACAATTCACCACAAAATGATATTCTTATTTTACTACTATTTCCGCCATATGTATCTACATTGATATCCTTTACTAAAATGACAACATCGAAACTAATCATCTACTCTAACTAAAACTTACACTTGTAGATCATCTTCGATTTCAAAATGCACTAACGTTTAATCAATGAGTTCTACAAAAATTATCTTATTAAAAGTACTCTATTCATAAGATCTCAAAAATAATCCAGCTGAAGAAACAGTCGATCAAATTGACAAACCACCAAAAAAATGTATCTTTACATACTATACTGGAATGTGATCATGATATCCTCTTATCTCTTGTTTTTCTTAATTCTCTCCATTTGGAACATATTTTCTTGATCTAATATTCTTTCATCTTATAGCCAACTTTCCTGCTCTCACTCTTATGCAACCTAAAGAATGAATTAAAACTAGTCAATCATATAATAATACGATCATTGCTACAAATATTGATTACATCAATGCATGTACATCATCCTTCCATACTATACCAATTAGTAATCTCCCCAAGAATACTAATAATAAAAAAATAAACATATAATTCTTTAAGATGATCAAGATTCCTTACATAAATTGTCTCCCAAAATACCTCGATTACAACATTTGTCAATACCAATCATATAAAACATATACAAGAGTCTTCCTTGAAAACACCCATAAAACAAGTTTATAATCACACACTAGTGATCATATACCCACTTAATTCAAATACTTATCAATAGACAATCTATAAAATCGTCAAAACTCTTACTCTAGATTGGTGCTCCATGCAAAATTGCACTCCATTTATGCATACACTATAATATCAATCCAACTACTAATAACATTTCCAACCATCAGATAATTTCAACTACCATACTAACACTTTTCTATAATTTGGATTCCGTACATCCTAGTAACAAAAACTTGAGAGACTTAATTTCTGCCACCATATGTGACCATACACACTGAATATGCATGATATGCCAATGTATAAACTATGAAAACTTGCCAAACTTTATAAACCATGCTCTGATACCATTATCACGACCCGTCCCGAATCACCCTAATGGACCCGACACGTGTCTGCGCCGATGGTAGATACCAGATGTAATCATCTATTGATGATTTGAAAGCTATGAAGTCATATGAAACATAAACTGTGTGATCAACACTTTAGCCCCTCAGTGCACAAAGTGAAAATAACATAATCATTCTTATACACGATTGTAGCCCCTCAGTGCAAATAACATAATCATTCTTATACACGGCTGTAGCCCCTGAATGCATAATAGATACCCTTACATACGGCCATAACCCCTCAGTGGGTAAGACTTACCTTTACACACAGCTGTAGCCCCTGAGTGCATAATAGATACCCTTACACACGGCCATAGCCCCTCAATAGATAAGAGTTATCTTTACACACAGTTGTAGTCCCTTAGTGTATAGGAGTCAAATACACGACTCTAGTACACAGCCGTAGCCCCTCAGTGCACTAGAGTAAGATAACTACATTGGATATTTCGTGATGATTTCAAAATAATCATGCTCATTTACTAATTTCTTGAAAATAAGACATTTCATGTAACTAATATACTTCTCTAAAATTTGGAAATCATTTAAACATTCATATTAAGTAAACATGATTATAAGTTTATAAGTTAAAAATCTTATTTTTGGAAAAGTAAATTTTCTACTCACAGATATATGCTGGACTACCTGGGCAGTATGCTGTTCTCATGTCCAAATCCCCTTCTGAAATGATCACACCCAAACCACTTCAATTCCATCCATATTAAGTTACAAGGAATTTCTCAATAATAACTCATACTCAACATCAACATGTGTGTATATATATATATATATATATATATATATCTCAATAAGCAATAAGCTGATATTTAATATTTTCATCTCATTTGACTAACTTAAATTTAAATTCACTTAATTCTCCAACCACACTACTTTCCTAATTCGTTAATACTAACTTTTCCTGGCTGCCCTGGTGAGATTCAACAAAATTTTCATGTCAATAATCATCGACATTCCTCATTTCAAATTTCTTTTAACTAAATACATAAATCTTATCAAAAGCCCATTTCTTATATTCTCAATATTCATCCCAACTAAGAATTTAAGAACAAAATAAGTTATTTTCAATCGGTCTAACTTAATATCATGTAACAATCACAAAGAAAAAATAACAAAAAACTACTTTTTCCCAAATTTTCGGATTTAGCCACATATATCAAAACTCAAATATCCAAAAATCATTTCTTCCAATCCACTAATAGCTCAAAATACTCAAATAAACAGATTCCTTATCAGCTTTTTCAAGTATAAGCTATAAATCCAAAACCGTAAAATTTTACCACAAAAATGAACCAAAATATATTTCGAATTTACCTCAAAATAGAAGAAGAAATTGAGAACCCGAACTCTAATCACATTGGTGGATTCCTTCCCTTCTTCCTTTTTCCCTTGGTGGATTCCGTCCCTTATTCCTTTTTCCCTTCTTTCTTTTTCTTCTTCTCTTTCTTTTTTTCCTTTTCTCTTCCAGTTTCTGCCCGTTTATGCTTCAGCCTCTGTGTGTGTGCGCGCAAAAATGAGAAATGGGTTTAAAATGCCAAGTTAGTTGGCTTTTTGCAAAGGAAGTCCCTTAACTTCCATAATATATAAGTACATCCCCAAATTTGACATTTAATCCATCTTAAACCCTCATATATTATTCATTGTAAAATAAACCTCAAGAAAATAATTTGCTCCATTTAAGTCCTATTTGACTATGACTTTGACAAATCCACTTTTGACTCTTGACTAAATAAAATGGGTTGTAACATAAACTGTTAGTTTAAAGGGTTAATTTCGAATTCCTAATGTCTTAATGATTTCATAAACAAGAATGAACTTGAAAAAATGAAATGAAATTGTAGTCTATATACACACCACTGATGTTGCTAAATCATTTGAAAGACGTAAAATCGTTGCCGACCAACGGATTAAATTGGGATAACCCTGTAAGTACGGGACGACTTCCTTCTCTATAGGACTGGTAACAACGAAAAATGCATGCACTACAACAAAAATGTGATTTTGCAACAATATATTTTGCGATATACGAAAATTTGTCGCAATAAGTGATTTAGCGTGACGTGTTTCTCAAGTTTGTCGCAAAAATTGATACAAGAAAAGTAAGTACCAAATAAAATATGGCGACATTAAAAGTTATTGTGAGATGTGAGAAGACGCGACAAATAATAAAGATAGTCGTCAGAAACTTGAGAGAAAAAAGACACCAAAATATTTTTGGTGGAAAATTTATGGCGACAAACTTTTATTTACTGCAACAAAGTGTTTTGATGCAATAAGGTCTACTTTTTGCGACATGAAACGTTTGTTGCTAAAAATTCTATAGGTAGAAAAAATAATCACTAATGTTGTAGACTCTAATGTTTTTGTATAATAATAGGAGGCAAAATGCCTCAAATGCACGTTGTTGTTAAGTTTTTGCAACGTACTTCATCCGTTGATTTTGTTATATTTTGCAACACTTTTTCCTTGTCGTCTTAACTTTTTTTGCAACGTTCTTTTATTTTTTTGCAACAAGTGTTTATTTTTTCTTCTAGCTAAAGATGACATTTCAATATGTAATATAACTTATTAAATTCTTTTTACCCAGGAACAATAGGATTGCTCACTAAATTACTTTCCTCTATACTAAAACGTTTCAAAACCTCCATGGCATACTTTTTTTTACAAATGTAAATGCCATCAAATTTTTGCAACACTTCAATACCAAGAAGAAATCTCATCCTCCCCAAGTCAGTCATATCAAATTCCCTCATCATTGAACTTTTAAATTCAGACATCATAAGCTCATTATCACCAGTAAAAATAAGGTCATCCATATAAACACTAACAATTAGGATTTTACCTTCTTTATTCCATTTGATGAATAATGTTTGCTCACTGTGGCACCTTTGAAAGCGTTCACTGATAAAATAAGCTTCAATACGACTAAACCAAGCTCGTGGGGCTTGTTTTAGTCCATATAAAGCCTTTTGCAACTTGTAGACTTTGTGCTTACTGCCTTTCTTCTCATATCCTTTTGGCTGTTCCACATAAACATCTTCATTCAGTTCACCGTGAACAAAAGGCAGACTTCACATCCAGCTGATACATTCTCCAACTTCTCTGTGCTACAATGGCTATTATCATCCTAACAGTATCCATTCTTGCCACTAGAGCAAACACCTTTTTGTAATCCACTCCATACTGTTATACTTATCCACCTCTCCAAGCTCATTGAGCTTAGTTTTGTAGATCCATTTGACTCCTATCTTTTTAGCTCCAGTTGGTAACTCATTTAACTTTCAAGTTTGAATCTTCTATATTGACTTGATTTCAATATCAATAGCCATTCGCCATTTTGAGCTCTTCACTGCCTCCTCAAAGCACAAAGGATCTGAAGATACAACTAATGCCATGTTGACCTCATTTTCTTCTTCTAACAGCCCTTCTCCACTAAGATATTCTCTCATCCAAATAGGAGGTTGCCTAACTCTTTCTTCACTTGCATTAATGTCTCGTTCATTTGCATAATTTGGAGAAGAATTTCTTGCACCTTCAACTTCATCACCACCTTCACTGTTAGATTCCTCTACCTTATCCATATCTATATGACTCTCATCATCACCCCATTCCAAGTTCATCAATAGCTGTTCCTCATAACTTGCATCCCGATCCCAATGTTTCTCCTCCTCAAAGATCACATCCCTACTTATTACAATCCTTTTAGTGAGAGGGTTATAAAGTTTGTAGGCATTGGACTCTTCACTGACTTCCAGCAGCACACAACTGAAACTTTTTTTCTCCAACTTGGTTCTTCTTGCCAAACACCCTAAAGTGCGCAATTGAGGGCTTCACTCCACTTCAAGCCTCTTCTGGAGTTACACTTTTAACAACCAGGGTTGGACACCTATTCAACACATATATAGTCTGGTTCATTGCTTTAGGCTAGAAGGTTTTGGGAATCTTCTTTTCCGAAAGCATGGACCAAACCATATTCATCACAATCATGTTCTTCCTCTCGGCCACTCCATTTTGTTGAGGAGTGTAGGTTGCGGTTAATGGTCTCTTGATTCCATTTTGCCTACAGAACTCACTAATTTCCTCTGAGTTGAATTCTCCTCCTTGATCAGTGCGCAAGCATTTGATAAAAAGGCCAGTTTCTTTCTCAACAAGATTCTTAAAAAATTTAAAGAAATTGAAAGCTTCTGACTTCTTTGTTAGAAAGTAAACCCATGCTTTCCTAATGTAGTCATCAATAAAGCATAATGAGTACCTTTTCTCGCTGTTGGATGTAGGAGTGATTGGACCACATATATCTGCATGTATGAGTTGTAATCTTTGTTATGCTCTCCATGTACTCTTCTTTAGGATGGGATCGTGATCCTGCTTTCCAACCACGCAATCTGTGCACATCACTGTTGAAGTAGGAAGTTGTGGCAAACCACGCACCATTTTCTTAGATTGCAAGGTTCTCAATCCTTTGTGGCTAAGATGACCATACCTGCAGTGCCAGAGATGTGAGAGGTCCTCTGAAGTTGTATGGAAACATGAAGCTTTCTTTGCTTGTGGCTTGGCAAACAAAACAAATATCCTATTGGTTGTCATGTTGGTTTGAATGATCAAACTTCTCTCTAGATGATAGATTTTACACATTCTTGATTGGATTAGGATGGCTATTCATTTTTCCTGCATCTGTCCTACACTCAAGAGGTTGTTCTTCAGCTCTGGGACATAAAATACATGTGTGACCACATGATCAAATCCATTCAAATGCAGCCTCACATTTCCTTTTCCAAGCGCATTCATCATGGTATTGTTTCCAGCTTTACCAATTGTCTAAAGCTTTCATCCAACTTACTAAACATAGCCTTATCTCCATACATGTGATTAGAACACCCTGAGTCCAAAAACCATGCATCCTCTTCGATGGCTTCATTCATCTCTACATACGACATTAAAAGAATTCCTTCTTCCTCGTCTAACTCTGCATAATTGGCCTCTTTATCCCAAGTTGGACATTCATATTGGAAATGGCTAAGCTTATGGCATTTGTAGCATTCAATTGTAGCTCTGTTAATGACTTGGTGCCCTCTGCCTCTGCCTCTACCTCTTCCTCTAAACCTTTCTTCAGAAGTCACCTTTAAGGCTTGTTCTTCTCCACTACTTTTGTGGAATTTCTGTTCATGCACAATCAATGGACTTTGCAATTCATCGATTGAGATTTCATCTATATCCTTAGATTTCTTAATTGAAGAAACTATGTAATTGAATTTGTCAGTTAAAGATCTAAGGATCTTTTCCTCAATTGTCACATCCTTCATTTAAACTCCATACGCCCTCATTTTATTGGCAACTGACTTAACTCGTGAAAAATAATCAGTGACATTCTCACCTACTTTCATTTCGAGTGTTTCAAAATCGTTCCTCAATGCTTGGAGAATTGAACGCTTAACCCTAGCATTTCCCTCATATTTCTTCTTCATTGAGTCACATATCTGCTTCGAGGTGTCCTTCAAAATGGTCTCCAGAATGGCTCCGTCGATTGCTTGGAACAGGTAGTTCTTCACCTTCATGTCCTTCAATCTCAACCTCAAATTTTTTCTGATGCACCTCTGTCACGGTTGCTTCTTCTATCTTTGTATATCCTATCTCCGCCAGGCTCCAATATTCTTTAGATTTTAGAAAATTCTCCATTAACATGCTCCAATGGTCGTAGTAACCATCGAAGCGAGGTATTGCAGGTTGGACAAAATTTCCTTTACTCGTCATATCTCTCTCTCTCTCTCTTTTGTGCTTGCAAGTCACTTAAAAGGCAGCTTTCTTTCTCTCAGGCTAGTGGTGGCTCTGATACCAATTTGTTATGGTCAGAATGATCAAAATGAAAGCAGAAGATCAAGAACTCAAAATAAATTTAATGAATGACTATTTCATGAATAATGACTTTGGCCATTAAATAGCATTACAAGAATTAACAGAAAGCAAAACTACAGCCCATGATTTACAGAAACAAGGTAACATGCTGAAAGAAAGAGTCAAAATAGAAAAACAAATCACCCTACTTAATAGGGATTTATTTAAAAATAAAGCAATCTTAGATATCCTAATACTTGTCAATCTTTTAATTATATACTTTGAGTTAGGAGTTATGTTGTCATTTTTAGTAGTTAGCATTTTCTCTAGTATTTGTCACTTTTTATACTCTATTAAGAGCATGTTGTTTTCCTTTTTGTTTCTTATGATCTAAATAAAATTGGAGTTTTCCCCAATTGATCAATCTTATTCTGCAAAAATCAACAAAATTCGATTTGTGTATATTCATTCTCACTGCATCTCAATATAGAGTTTGTAGAGTTAGAGACAATCTTTGGAAGTGAGACATATCAGGTATGTCAACTACTATTTCTTTTTTTCCTTTTCGTCTAAGTTGTCGGTTTCAGTGACTAAATATTAACATATTGAATTTGTAGGACAATTTGCACAGAACATGCCTAAATATTCTATTGTAGTGGAATGTAAATTTGATAATTTCCAGGATGTAAGCACAAAATAAATGGAACAAAAGAGAAGTCTTCTGTCATTAATATGATGGCGGCGAAACTTTGCTCTCTCATATTTAGGGTTTGGTAGTGGCAATTTTTGGGCTAGACTTGATTTCACATGACCATTGTCTTGATCTTTAGATGAGCCATTATAGTATTTGCCTAACTATTGGAATGGTAGGAAGATTTTGACGTTGTCGAAATAAGCATAAAAGAAATTGAAAAAAAGAGAAGTATTGTTACAAGTGTCATTAATTTAGTGATAACGTCAAGCATGATCGTTTTTTTCTAGGGTCGTGCTATTGGTCCAAGGCCACATGCCCCCATACGAAGTGGTGCCCCCTATAGGTGGGGAGCCTGCATGTGGCCCTGGACAAATAGATTTAGCACTTTTCCAGTCTTGCTGCCTTAAGATTTGGGTTTGGTAAGTGCAAGTTGACGGAAGCCATCGAGTTCAGATATTTTTGGTACTTATTTTACGCAATAGTATATTTGGCGTGGATGATTTGAGATCATATTTGGCTAGGCTGAAAGGTACCTTCAAACAAATTTTGCGGTTGACTGTGTCTACAAGTTTGTCCAACAAAATAATTATTTTTTCCTCAACTATTTACAAAAGCTAATGAAATATCCCTTATTCAGACAGTTTTTTTCTCTGTAGCTATCACCATATTAATTACTTGTTTCTTGTCTGCAACTCCGTACATATAATAGATTGAAAATACTGTATATTTACATGGTTTTGGACTATCGGAAACTTGCACTTCTCTGTTTACTCACTATTTAATCAACGAGGCAATTAAAGTTCATTGTGAATATTCATGATTTTTTTTATTCTTTTAAAATAGATTATCAAGAAGTTCGTGTTTTGTGAAAAAAGTATTCCTCTACCATAGTCAATGTAAACTTTCCCTATCTATTATTTACAATGGATGGTTAGAGTAATAGTAGAGACGATTATAAATATATATTATTTATATTGTGACTTGCTAGGATCGATGCTGTATATTACATTATTTCTTCAAGAAATTGGAATCAAATCGTAACACATTTCATTCACATAATTAATTATCTTTGCCCCATCCCTGCCCTGTTTACCTGGTTATGTGGGTAATCAAATGGGGCGGGGCACACGAATATCGGGTTAAACGGGTTTTTTGTCATCCCTAATTTCAATTTTCAAAAGATAATAGAATAAAGATTCAAATTGCAGAAAATAGAGATACAAACTGGAACAACACAAAGGATTATTTGCTTGAACAATACATATGAAATTTCAAATTATAAAAAAAAAATACAAAAATAAAAATAAAATAAGAAGCAAAACACATAGAACATCAAGGATTTATTTACTCAACCGTCAGTTAACTTTGGAGTTGGAGGGAGTGAAGTTTGCTGACCGAAGTTGCGGGTTGGAGTGATGAGTCGTTGGTGTCAGGTTTTGATTCTTGAAGACTTGGAGTTGACTGCTGAGGGAAGTTTTTTCAAATTTTCTTGAGCATTGCTTGATGCTTGTCTCCTTTCTTTCGATTTTTATTTATTTATTGAGGGGGAGGCTAAAGTTTAAGAGAAAAAGATTATAATTATCCTTTTTTCTTAAAATTGTGTTCGCAAAAACATTAAAATTTGATTTTTCCCCCATAAATCACGTTATATTTCACGAATATTCTAAAACACAATTGATACTAATTGATTTAGATAATGAATAAGACCTGAATTGGTGGACATAGCAAGAAAGTTATTCTATCTCCATATTCATCGAGATGACCATATGTGAAGACCAACAAAATGGAATTGTTGCTTCATTGATTAATTCCTTGACTATATTTCATCACAACATTGCATCAAACTGAGTCAACAAACATCATCAAATGTTTTTCGATCACAACCATCAAAGTGCGTCAAATGTTTGAAATTATGTTATGCAACGTAAGTTTCTGGGATTCTTTGTTGTCACTAGAAAGTTGTGACGAATGTGTATAAAGTTGACATAATCTTTCGTAGGTCTCTTTTCGAAATTGTGTAAAATGTGACTTAATTTGGTTCCCTCGTATGTCTCTTCATGGGAATTATGTAAAATCTATAAAATTTGTGAACTCGAATGCATGAATGCTATATATGTATTTTCACATTGTGAATTCAGTTGTGTATAATGTTATGTGCTATAACGTTCTTGTCTTTTTAACTTTTGTTCATCCGAAAGTTGTGACATATAAGTTGAGAATGATTTTTTATTTTATTGTATTTCATTTTTTTGCTTCCTTTCTCCAGGAAAAAATCGTATTCACACATTAAAAGTAAATCATTTCATGAAATACTATATACTGTATTATATATGTAATATACTTTTTAATATATAAATTAAAACCCAAAATACTCATTCCTAAAATTACTCATATTTAATTGTTTATATATGTTTTAAATTTTGTAACTGAAAAATTCAAAATACACCATAGATTACGCTGTCATTAATTCTATCTCCAAATCAGACACAATTTAAAAAAAAAAAAAAGGAAAAACCCTGACATATGATATCAACATATATGGGGATAAATAGTTTGTGTATGTTTCTTCATCATCAGCAGCAATCAACTATAGTTAATTTCAAAACCTTTATATGAACTAGCTCAATCGTTTTAAAATATCACTCATCACAATAATTTTGCTTTTCGCTGTCATATCAAAAAATCATTGACGATAATTTCGCTAATCAAAAAACCATTTTGTTTTTAATATCCTTTTTTTAACAATCGACTATATTTTCTGATTCATTCTCAGTGTGTGTGTGTGTTATATATATATTCCCAAATTTTTTAACCTTGAGCTTGAGTATGATGGTGAAATTACATGAAACCAGTAATTGTTTTAGTAATAGTAATTAGATTTGGGCATCATGATATAGTGACCTCCTTGGAATAATTTATTTTTTGTTCTGTTCAGTTTGGTTGCAATGTGAGTTTATAGTTTGATAAACAAGTTTATAATTCGAAGATAGATAAATCAATTTTCTATACATAATATTTATTTCATATACTAATTACCATGATAGCTTGCAGCCCTTATTGAAAGAAACAATTAGAATTTATATAATTATTTAATATAAAAGATAATGACAAAAATTAAAAGCCCTAATATTTAGAATTAATTTGAAATAAACAGAATTGAAATCTGAATTTATTTAATAAAGAAATAAGAACTAAAAGAAAATTACAAACTCAATTTTCGTCAAATGGATTCAAATATTAATGCTAAGAAGTGATCCTTTAGTTTCGTGATTTTGAATGCCATGCCCATCTCCATACTGGTACATGTATTGTGCCATTCTCGCAAAATTCACTTCAATTTCAGTAAAAGTTTTTGAGAATGGACAACTTGTTTCTTGAACTTTATTCATTTTTTTCCATGTCTCACGTATCGAAGATCTTGTGTGTTTGCGAGCCTTATCCTCAGAAGCACCTGTTTCTTAATTTCATGTAACATTGCATTGTTTTAGGAACATCGCCTCTTTTCATTTCATCCTCAGAGAAAGAAAACGAAATAAACTGTTACAACCCGTCGTGAATCACCCTAATGGACCCGACACTTGTCATGCACCGATGGTAGATACCATCTAAGTGCCAGATCCACCACCAAGGCAACACTAACCTATTTTGAATGTGACATACTTTTATGAAATTTTTGATAAAGTTCTCCTTATAATATAGACTAAAACTACCTAAAATATAATTAATTACTTTAAACCTGTACATATAACTTAAAACATGATACATGAGCCCCTTAAACTGAAACTAATCCAAATACAATACTAAATCAACATTTACTATCATTTATAATAAAAGGTTCCAAAATGTACTCAAAATACCTAATATGCAGCAAACCCAAGATATGAATACTCAAATTAATTTATTTGTTAACACATGCGTCTATCCAATAAGAAATATGAGCTAAAAAGACTACAAAATGAGTTATACAGCTAATGACAATGAAAAGACAATGCGCAGCTAAACTCGATGGATCGACAGTCTCCAATGCTGCTCAACTCGGCTAATATCTTATAAGGAAAAATATGATAAAATATATGAGTTTGTAACTCAGTGAGTGGATAGTTCACAAATAAATATACTTTTCCCATTTATACATATTTAATAAAAAATCTAATTTATTTTCTTACAACTTTAAGAAATTCTAAATTCTAATAATTTCTNATGAATACTCAAATTAATTTATTTGTTAACACATGCGTCTATCCAATAAGAAATATGAGCTAAAAAGACTACAAAATGAGTTATACAGCTAATGACAATGAAAAGACAATGCGCAGCTAAACTCGATGGATCGACAGTCTCCAATGCTGCTCAACTCGGCTAATATCTTATAAGGAAAAATATGATAAAATATATGAGTTTGTAACTCAGTGAGTGGATAGTTCACAAATAAATATACTTTTCCCATTTATACATATTTAATAAAAAATCTAATTTATTTTCTTACAACTTTAAGAAATTCTAAATTCTAATAATTTCTTTTAGAACTAAAATATGGTAAAATCATAAAATTCTTACTTTTTACTTTGAATAACCAACTGTAAAATATGTCTAGTATAACTAATCTAGTATGAACAAAAACATGTGTAAAACTGTTATTTCTATAAGTTAAAATCGTATTTTTGTATCTGAATAAGTTGAATTCTATAATCTAAAATCAATAAGCTGAACTGTAACCTAAAAAATGTAAGATGAAAGCTAATAATCTATTATATACTAGATAATCACATCAAAATATACCACATATAATCATGTGCAGATGATATGAAGGCTTTACATTCATATGTACATAAACTGTCTGATCAACACTTCAGTACATGGCTGTAACCGCTTAGTGTACAAAGTGAAAATAACATAATCATCCTTATATACGGCTGTAGTCCTTCAATACATAATAAGTATCCTTAAACACGACTATAGCCCTCAGTGGATAAGAATTACCTTTACAGACGACTGTAGCATCTTAGTGCATAGGAGTCAAATACACGACTCTAATACACCATCGTAGCCCCTCAGTGCACATAGTAAGATAACTACATCGGATATTTTGTGATTGTTTCAAAATAATAATGTTCATTTACTAATTTCTCGAAAATAAAACATTTCATGTAACTAATATACTTCTCTAAAAATTGAAAATCATTTAAACATTCATATTAAGTAAACATAATTATAAGTTTATAAGTTAAAAATCTTATTTTTGAAAAAGTAAGTTCTACACTAACAAATATATGTTGGACTAACGGGGCTGGTATGTTGTTCCCACATCCAAATCTCCTCTTGAAATCACGCCCAAATTACTTCAATTCCATCCATATTAAGTTATAAGGGGTTTCTCAATAATAATCCATACTCTACTTCAAGATGATATATATATATATATATCCTAACTCGTTAAAAGTAACTTTTTCCAGCTGCCCCGACGATATTTAAAAAGTTTTTCTTGTCAATAATCATCCACATTTCTCATTTCAAATTTCTTTTAACTAAATACATAAATCTTTTCAAAAACTCATTTCTTATATTCTCAATGTTCATCCCAACTAAGACTTTAAGCACAAAATAAGTTATTTTCAACCAATCTAACTTAATATCAAGTAATAATCACAAAGAAAAATAACAAGAATGCTAATTTTACCCAAATTTTCGGATTAAGCCACATATATCAAAACCCTAATATCCAAATATCATTTCTTCCAATCCACTAGAATAAATAGCTCAAAATGCTCAAATAAATAACTTCCTTATCATATTTTTCAAGTATAAGCTATAAATTAAAAGTCCTAAAATTTTACCACAAAACTCAACAAAAATATATTTCCAGTTTACCTCGAAATTGAGAACCCAAACTCTTAATCTCGTTAGTGGCTTCCTTCTCTTTTTTTTTTCCTCCTTTTTCCCTTCTTTTTTTTTTCTTCTCTTTCTATTTTTCCTTTTTCTCTTCCGATTTCTTCCCCTTTTTGCTTCAGCCTCCGTGTGTGTGCGCGCGAAAATGAGAAATGGGTTTAAAATGCCAAGTTAGTGGGCTTTTGCAAAGGAAGTCCTTTAACTTCCATAATATATAATTACATCCCCAAATTTCATATTTAATCCATCTTAAACCCTCATATATTATCCATTGTAAAATAAACCCCAAGAAAATAATTTCCTCATTTTAAGTCCTATTTAACTATGACTTTGACAATTCCACTTTTGATTAAATATAATGGGTTGTAACAATCTTACCTCCTTTAAAGAATTTTGTCCTCGAAATTCATTTGACACTTGTCTAGGTTGAGAATAAATCAGGATATTGATTACACATCTAACTTTCATTCTCCCACATAGCCTCTTCTACTGCATGATTTTTCCATTGGACTTTTACAAACAAATTTGCTTTACCTCATTGAACCTGTTCCTTTCTGTCTAAAATTCTCACTAGCTCAACTTCATAAGTCAAATTCTCATTAAACTGAATTGGTTGAGAATCTAGAACATGAGATGGATCAACGTATACCTATGAAGCATAGAAACATGGAAAACGTCATGAATTCTGGAATATTTGGAACACACAACCTATTTCCCATAACCAACATACCATCATTTCTAATTTCATGGTATGTTCTTAACCCAGCTCTAACTTCGGCTTTCAGTATTCTTAATGTCAAATCTTGAGATTGAGCTTCTATAACCTTATCAATCAAAGTAGGCCTTATCTGAAAATGAGATAATACAACCCCTGAAGTAGTAGATGACAATTGAACATGCAACTAATCCTCACTTACCTCATAATGCCTCTTCTTAAATGACTTATTGATGCAGGAGGGTCCGAGTCAGATGCTGAGTTGTCAGATAACACGTTAATGGCTCTGAAGTATCACGAGTTGGCAGATCGACGCAAAGATGGCAAGTAATCGCCTAATTCTGGAAATTGAGACGTATTTTGGTAATTTGA
>CAIGRL010206200.1:0-13345 GCA_903798325.1 Fraxinus xanthoxyloides | reverse complement strand
TGAAACAAATGAATTATTGATATAGATTACCGATATTTTAATATTAGTATCTAATTTTTGGTATTGTATACCTTAAATTAATTTTATTGGACAGCTTGTTATTTATATGTTTTTAAATTGGACTACATTAATTTGTAAAAATTACGAATGAACATGTCATTAGTTGTATTTATAAGTGTTGCTGTAAATATTAGAAAATTTAATTATGGCACGGAACCAAACCGAACAGAACCGATCCGAACCAAACAGAACATAACGGAATCGAACCCGAACGGTTCCATAATTATATTTGAACCCGATGGTTCCATTTATTAAATACCAGAAAATTTTGGATTGGTTCGATTCTGAAGAGAATTGAACCGAACCGACCCATGTCCAGCCCTAGTTGGAGTGACCATTTTTCTTCAGTTAAACTATTATTTTGTTTAACTTCTTATACTCTTCTTTTGATTTGGTAGATCTTCTATTTTGTATTAATAGAAATGAATTTAGTTTTTATTACGAACTCTCCTTTGAACGACAATTGGAATATGGGAACTTCATATTCGAAACTTCAGAAGGAATTGTTCATATCGATACATTCTCTCCGGTGTTACTGCCCCTCTAAACTCCGTTCCAGATGGAGAGAAATCAGATAAATTCATTGTGACTGATTTCAAGAGATGACAACAGAAAATGTTATTCTATCTTACGACCCTTAACTTAGCAAAGTTCTTAAATAAAGACGTTCACGCCGTACAAGAAGGGGAAAAGCATAGAGCATCACTAATTATTTGGATGCTTGTAAACATTCAGATTTCTTGTGCAAGAATTATATTCCCAATGGCTTGGACAATTCATTATATAACATATACAGTTCCAAGAAATCTGCAAAGGAACTATGTGAATCTTTGGAAAAGAAATACAAGACTGAAGATGCTGGAACCGAAAAAGTACGTCGTAGGAAAGTTCTTTAACTACAAAATGGTAGATTCAAAGACGGCTATCAGTCAAGTGCAAGAATCGTAGGTTATTCTTCATAATATTCACGTGGAGAATATGTCTCTAAGTGAGTCATTTCAAGTGGCTGCAATCATTGAGAAACTTCCACCCATGAGGAGGGACTTCAAGAACCATCTTAAGCACAAGTAGAAAGAGATGAAAATTGAAGAACTTGTGGTCCGATTGAGAATTGAAAAAGACAACCGAAGTTCAGACAAGCGTGTCGGGAATCAAATACCACAAGGAAAAGCTAATGTGGTGGAATCCAACAATAAAAGCAAGAAGATGAAGCACTATGTTGAACTTTTGAAGAAAAATGCAAAGAAGTTCAAAGGTAATTGTTATAACTATGGAAAGGTTGGACATCCCTCTGTCGATTATCGCAAACCAAGGAAACAAGCCCAAGCTAATATCACCAAATTTGACGTCTTATCAAATGGTATGTCTGATATGAATTTGCTGACTGTTGTTTCAGAGTACAACAATGTTGGAAATTCCATAGAATTGTGGGTTGATACGGGGTGCTACCCGTCACATATGTGCCGATAAAGAAATGTTCACTTCCCATACTCCAACCAAGAGCGAGAAACTATTCATGGAGAATTCTTCAAGTTCAAAAGTGGAAGGACAAGGCAAAGTAATGTTGAAGATGACATCAAGGAAGGAACTTAATCTCAACAATGTTCTTCACGTACCAAATATTCACAAGAACCTAGTATCTAGTTCTTTATTGAGCAAGAACGGCTTCAAAGTAGTCTTTGTATCGAATAAGTTTGTAGTTATCAAGAATAACATATATGTATGCAAAGGCTATATAAAAGATGGACTATTTAAAATGAATGTCCTAATTGTTGTACCAAACAATTCAAGCAATAAAATCTCTTCTTCTTCTTGTATTGTTGAGTCGTCTAATTTATGGCATCATAGACTAGGACACGCAAACTTTAATTCAATACGTAAGTTAATGAGATTTAATTTACTTCCAAGTATGCATTTTAATAATGAAAAATGTGAGATATGTGTAGAGGCAAAATTGGCCAAAACATCATATTATTCGGTTGAACGAACCACAACATCTTTGAAACTAATTCACACGGATGTGTGTGACTTGAAGTTTGTACAAACAAAATGTGGTAAAAAGTATTTCATCACGTTTATAGATGATTGTACAAGATATTGTTATGTATACTTGTTGAAAAGTAAAGATGAAACTTTGGAAATGTTCAAATACTATAAAGTTGAAGTTGAAAACCAACTTAGAAAACGAATAAAAATGATTTGTAGTGATAGAGGTGGAAAGTATGTTGCACCGTTTGAAGAATTTTGTTCATAATCTGGGATTATTGATCAAACTACTGCACTATATTTACCTCAATCTAATGAGGTTGCTAAACGCAAGAATCGAACCCTTAAGGAAATGATGAATGTATTGTTGATTAGTTCAGGCTTACCTCAAAACTTGTGGAGGGAAGCTAGCCCTTTGGAAAATCATATCCTTAATAAAATACCACACAAAAGTAATGTTGAATCAACGTAAGAAAAGTCGGAAACATTCCTACAAATATTTTAAAGGGTGGGGGTGTTTGGCAAAGGTACAAATACAGATACCTAAACCAAAACATATAAAAATTGGACCTAAGACTATTGATTGTATCTTCATTGGATATGCAAACAACATTAGTGCATATTGATTTTTAGCTCATAAGTTCAATATACTTGATGTACATCAAGGTACTATCATTGAATCAAGAAGACGAAGAACCAATGCGCAATAAAAGACGAATGATTCATAAGACCTTTGGTCCAGATTTTCTAACATATATACTAGAAAATGATCTTAGGACATTTGATGAAGCAATGTCCACTCCTGAAGCTCCTTTGTGGAAAAAAAACTGTTAACAATGAAATTAAATTCATCATGGACAACCATACTTGGGAATTGGTTGAACTTCTTCATGGGAACAAATCTTTAGACTGCAAATGGATCTTCAAAAGAAAATTAAAATCGAATGGATCAATAGACAAGTATAAGGTTAGCTTGGTAGCCAAAGGGTATAAACAGAAGGAAGGACTAGATTTCTTCAATACATATTCACCTGTTACAAGGACTACGTCTATACGTGTGTTGGTTGTTATCGCTGCTTGTATAACCTTGAAATGCATCAAATGAATGTTAAGACTGCATTTCTGAATGATAAATTAGAATAAGGAATTTACGTGGAACAATTTCAAGGGTTTGTTGTTCCTGAATATGAAAAGAAGGTATGTAAGCTTGTAAAATCGTTATATGGATTAAAACAAGCATCGAAACAATTGCATGAAAAAATTGACAAAACTATGTTGTCAAATGGCTTCAAAATCAATGAATGTGACAAATGTGCCTACATCAAAACCACACCTAACGAATACGTGATTGTATGTCTATATGTTGATATATGCTAATCATGGGGAATAATTTGAACATTATTACCTCGACTAAGAAAATATGTATAAAAATTTTTGAAATGAAAGATATGGGAATAGCTGACGTAATATTAGGGATTAAAATCTCTAAAACATTTGATGGTTTGTTATTGTCTCAACTACACTATATTGAGACTACTTTAAAGTTTTAGGTATATGACGAAAAATCAGTTAAAACACCAGTTGACTTTAAGTTTACACTTAGCCAAAAATACTGGTGATCCCATATCTCAATTATAATATTCACATTTTATAGATAGTTTTATATATATATTACCAACTGCACACATCCTTATATAGCATATGAAGTCAACAAGTTGAGTAGATTTCGAGTAATTCAAGTTATGACCATTGAGAAGCATTAGATCGAGTTCTTAAATACTTAAGGCATACGGTCAATTATGGATTACACAATTCAAAATATGATGCAGTGTTAAAAGGATATGCCGATACAAATTGGATATTTCACACAAAAGATTCAAAGTCTACAAGTGGTTATGTGTTTACCATTTAAGGCGGAGCTGTGTCCTGGGAATCGTCTAAGCAAACTTGTATAGCTTGATCCACGATGAAATATGAATTTAATACTTTAGATAAAATCGAAGAAGAAGCAGAATGACTTTGTAATTTTCTCGAGGATATTCCACATTGGGAAAAATTGGTACCTGGGATTAATATACATTGTAATAATCAACCGACTATTGTAACGACACAAAATAATATGTATAATCGTAATCTCGACATATTCGTTGGAAACATAATACTATTAAACAATTGATATCAAATGGTATAATCTCAACTAACTAAATTAAATCAAAAGAAAACATAGCGGATCCTTTGACGAAATGATTAATGAAAAATCAAGTATATCATCTTTTTAGGGGAATGGGCCTAAAGCCATCGAATAGAAGCAACAAAGCGGAAACCCAACCTTTTAGATTGAAGATTACAAGATCTTGGTTCAATGTGACAACTAAGTTATGAAAGATTCAGTTTAAAGTACTTACTCCCATTCCTACAAAAAGTGCTGGAATAGAAAGTGTTCAACGATAAGTGTATACTTTTAATGATTCATATATCTTGTAAAAGACAAGAGATGTATTATACTATAGGAGATCACCTATATAAGTGTGAAGTGAGGCCGCTTCTACTACAATTTGAGGCTTAATTCTATTAAAACACTTATGAAATCGAGAGTTGTTCAAGGCCAAAATGAACACAACAATGAGAACCAACATGGTTAGATAAGTTATAGTATTGGTACAATTGTTTTAATTTATACGAACGGCTGAATGGTTTAAGAGATCACGTTCACCAATTAACCTAGTAAATTTGATTGTATTCAACTAAAGAAGGTTCAAAACCACAAACCACCTATCTTGAAGCTATAACTTGTTGTGTGTACTCCTTTGTTAGAGTCTACATCTCATTTTAATTATATTGTGCATATCATGAAATTTTCATTCATGTGAGGGATTGTTGGAATTGATTTAAAGAAATCAAAAAAATTGGTTAAGTATAATTTTAAACAAGTGACTCGATGTCAACTTTGAGCAAATATTTGGACTTGATCCTATGATCAAATTACAAATATAAATAGACCAACTTGTTTTACTCGTCGAGTAGATCGTCGTAGTATATTTGGAATCTCAAAACCAATTCCAGACAAATAAGAAATTTTGATCCAAAATTAGTTAAAAAAGAAGATACACAGGCTGAAATATGACTATCTCTGTTGTTAGCCTATCATTCGAGTAAGAGGCCAGCGATATGCTAGCGAGAGAAATTCTAATAAAAAAGTATCAATGTCGTTCGAACGAGAAGTAAGTGACAGGCTACTGACAGTAAGAGTTGCTTTTGTTCGTAAGGTTGCAAGGTTTAGCTTGCAACACTTGGCCCACAACCTTTCATACTCTATAAATAGAACTCTTGGGATGTCCATTTCTTCACACCAATGATATGCAATCATAGCATAACATTCTCTTCTCTCTCTCAACCAAATTTTACATACATATTGCATAAAAATTCTGGTTTTCTTCATTTTTGCATTAAAGTGTACATAAACCAAATTCTGGTTTGTTGTTCTTATGTATTGAAGTACTACTCACACAAGAAGAAATCGTTATATCTTGGAAGTTGATTGTCATAAACCTTAGGAACCGTTGTGGGGCGAATTCGACTTAAGGACAAAGTGTTAACACTTGCTTCAACTTTGCATCCATTTGGAGTTATTCATTTAAAGGTTCATTGTCGTTACTCTACCAAAATTCCAGTAGAAATTTGATAAAAATTCTACGGGTGTTTGTTTGTCACTCCATACACCATATCCATCCAACAGTGGTCAACGCAGCTTCTAAGAAAATGAGGTACATTCATCCAAAATATAGTGGCTCTAGTTGATTTTGGACTTAGATATACGTTAGGCAAGCAATATTTGATAAGAAATTATCTTATCAATCCCTAAAGATTAGTACACTAATCCTTGGGGATCATAAATGAAAATCTTATAGTCAATCTCTACAAGAAAATCCAATCACACAAGGGAATAAACTCATAGGAGGTTAATTTTGCATGTCCTTGATGTGTCCAATCATATATTATTTGTACACTCAGACACAAACCATTAGGCACCAAGATTGTGATTTCAAAAAAAAAGACCAAGGATCTTCGGTAATTTGACGATAAAGTCAATTGTCGGTATAATTTATATGCATATTGGGTATGAGCGAGATAGATATACACAGTTATAGCTAGGATTTAGAATTGTGTACCTTTATCTTTAATTGTGAATGGCTATTTATGGGAAATGAGTCCTTTAATTCGTAGAAACTTTTGTGGAACTAGGGATATGTTCATGGTCGCAAACGTACGTAATAATTAGAATTGAAATATGTCTTGTAGGGGTGAACATGGTTCGGTTTGGACGGTTTGTGCCATATTTTCAACTAAAACCATTTCATGTGGCTTGGAATTTTTTCAAATCAAACTAAACTATTTTATTTTTCGAACCAAACCAAACCATAATTTGTTGTTTGGTTTGATTTTAATCCGCGGTTTACCATTCAACATTATAGTAATATATTTAAATCAAGTTAATATATGAGTTTGAATGAGAAATAATAATGTTAAATGTTAAATTACATTCATTTTTCCCATGAAACCAATCAATATATTATTTTCAATATTGTTGCTAAAAGATGTTAATAGAACGAATACATCTTTATTCATTTTTATTCACTTTTTCTTGTTTGCCTTTCATATTGTTACATAGCAGTTGGTAAAACTAGAGTCACATTCTATTGTAATAGTTTAGTTAAAACTCATTTTCGTCTTACTGGTGAAATGAAAAATAAGGTCTGAACATAATATGTTTAGATGTACAAATAATGATTGAGTTCAAGTTTATTGGGAATTGATAAATTTCATTCTCTAACCAGTAGAAGGTAATAGTACCAGTCAATGAATTTTAACAGTTTTTGCACAATAAATACTCTCTGTCTTTCGTTCTTTCCAAATTACAAACAAATTTATTAATCACCCAGGCACACAAACATTCATTTTTTTTTCCAAATCACAACTCACAAGTGTATAATAATTTCACAAACAACAAATAAAAGAAATAACAATGAAAAAATATTTGAATGGGAATTTGAGACTTACTAAGAGAGAAGGAAGAAAGAGACGATTCAGGTAGAAATTAGCAGACTAATAAGCAAAAGGTGACTGGCGATTGGGAATCACATTTCGTTTAGCAGTGGCGGCAAGTGTCAAATGTTTGAAAAATAAAAATTTAGATTAGGGCTTCTGAAGCTGTAGGTCTTATTTGCCGTTGTAGTTTTGTTAAATTATGATTTAGATTTTCGAAAATATAAGTTTCTTTAGTTTTTCATTTCATATCATTTGGGAATAATTTTGGTTTAGTTTAAATATCAGATCAGGGCATGTGTTGTAGACTTATAAAACAATGGGCTAATAATGTTGAACTTAATTTACTTTATATGATTATTTCAATGGGCTGGTTGTGTTATGCTGTCGTAGGCATCCAAAAATAATACATTTACTTCTAAAAACTAATGTAGTAATGGAAGTAAGGGTCGATCCCACGAAAATTGTTTAGTTTACTATTTATGCTAAATTAAAGAGATTGAAGGTTTTGTTTGTAATGAAATCAATCTTATAACCAATAGCAATATAAATTAACGAGTTGTATTAAATCAATAAAATGAACATTGATCTAAATCAACTTCCACCGTTGAAGACTTATAACCAATCATCGATCCACAAAGAATAATCAATCCATATTTTCAATATTCATCGTTGGAATTAATTCATATTTCTCCTTAATTTTAGTTAGTTAGAAACCAGCGTTCTAATCAACTTTAATTATTAAATAACCTCAGACCAGTTCTCAGAATTTAATTTTATAATAGCTTTACACAATAGAGAAATTGACGAACTAGATAACACAAATACCAGTAGTTGTATTCATTCTATTTAAACACTCTTCTCAAAATTCAATAACCTCTATCGCAGAAAATCATCAAATCCTAATGCTTTACAAGTTAAAGAAATCAAACAATTACGGATATGAAATTTAACTCAGCTATAGATCGCAATACATGATAAACTAATAAGTCTTTTTAGCAATCAAGCATGACAACCATGTAATTATGTGCAAAAGAACATTCAATACTAAAAATATAGATTAAATAATGAAAATAGATGGATCTCACTGTTATAATGTTTCCTAGGCTTCGGTATCCATCGATCAAGCACCAAGAATTAGTTACACATGAAAAATCTAAGAATAAGAGAGAAAGAAATAATTAGTAGTCATTCTTTACGTTCTGGACATCTTTTGGGGTTTATAAAGTGTAGAGATTTGTTTGCATAAGTGTTTGATTGGAATTAGGAAACTAGAAAATTTGTCTCGGAAGTCTTCTATGCGACCGCATAGTATAAAGTCACGCGGTCGCATAGAACAAATGAATCCAACCTTTAAACTCTCGGTAATGGTCTATGCAGTTGCAAGAAATTAACACTATGCAACCGCATAGTGTTAGCAATTTTCTTTGCCGGACAACTTTTAGTATTTTGGTCATATCTTCCACTCCCAATGTCCAATTGTAGTGATTCAAGATGCGTTGGAAAGTTAACTCAAAGGGTTATAACTTTATTTTTGATAATATCTTCCAATTCGATCGTTTTCCATATCAAAAATGGGTCTTAACATCAGGTTGGAAACCGATGTATAACATTTTCGATTAGAAATTGATGTGTGATAAAAAAAATGACGAATCTCTGAGTACCTATTTTGGGTGAGCTCCGGCACGAGCTCGCCCAAAATGGGATGAGCCGAGCTCGTGTGGGCAAGGGCTGAACCAACTTTAGCCACCTCAATCAAAATGTGAACGTAATGAGTACATTTTGGCACAAAATAATCATATGAGCACATAAAATAAGAAGGAAAAAAATATGCATTTTACATTCCTATCTGGTTGTAATTTGTATTGTTAAATTGATATTTTTTTTCAAAAATTAAAAATTGTAAGATTTATAAGTTAATAAAATTAAATTTTTAATTAAAAGAATTAAAAAATGGTTTGGTTCGAATTTTGTGCGATTTTGAAAATTGAAATATAAACCAAACCATTTTGAAACAGCTTGGTTCGGTTTGAGGGAAAAAATCACAGATCCACATGGACCCGAACCAAAAGTTTCGATTCGGTTTGCGGTTTTGAAATTATTTTGTACAACCCTAATGTATAGAAAAATCTTCGTGTAAATTATGTTATCATTTACACAAAAAAGAAGAATAACTCAAAAATATCCTATGTTGGATAAATCTAATAAATATACTTTCACAATGAAATGTTTAAAGGATAATACATACCTATACTATGTAGATTTTGATCATTGAACTTTATCACCAAATCTTTATATTTCTCGTTTTTGCATCTCTCTAAATTTTCGTTTATATGGGGGATTGTTAGAAAATAATACTCAATAAAAGCTATTTTGACATTTTTCATGCGATCAGTTTCTTTGTTTATGAATATCAAAATCAATTCATTTTTTTTCGTGAGAACATCGAGATCATATATTTACTTGTCAAAAATGATGATCGAATTAATGAGGAATTGGAGCTCAAAATATACATATTGGAAGAGGTTTATGTGTTAGAGGGAAAATATTTTAGTGTGTCCCATATAAAAAAGTTGATAAGGCAGAGGCTATTTTACGTATGACAATACATTATGAAGGTGCAATTATGAGTAGCATAGAGGCTTTCTCAATGTACATTTGCAAGGGGTAGAAATAACGAAGCAGATTAGCACCCCAGGCCATTGTACTCGTGTAAGAGCGCGACTTGTGAGAACGAACGTCGAACTGAAATTAATCCCTTAGTGGGATTCAGGTTTTGCCTTTATTTTATTTATTTCCAATTGCCCTTCCACCTACAACTCTTGAAACTTCAGTGGTTACAGTCTTTTTAATATGTTTTAAATGCCTTATTAATGGATGAGATTAACTAACCATTTATAAAGTTGAGCTTATAATAGAGATCAATTTTCCTATACTTCCACATATACGAAATTCCTTTCTTCTCTGTTTGCATATAATTTTTCAATTTCTATATGCCCAAAATTTTATATCACCTTTTGTCAAAAGTCTTGATGATAGTTTGGAACAAATTCAGCTCGTCAGACTAGAAACTTAAGTTCTCAATTTTTACTTGTTTATCTTTCTTTCATGGGTTACAAAAGTTCAAACGAAATCTTAAACACTTACTGTGAAGGTAGTGATGGCCCTTAATCCCACGAGCTCGGCTCGAGCTCTTGGCTCGTTTGCTCGTGAGTGAGCTTGGCTCGGCCCACAAGCTCGTGAGCTCACGAACCGAGCCACGAGCCCACGAGCTTTTTGAATTTTTTTTTTATTTTTTACTTTTTCACGTTTTTTTTTATAATTTTTTTAATTTTTCACGAGCCGCTCGTCGAGCTCGCTTGCGGCTCGGCTCGAGCTTGGGCTCGTCAAATCGCCGCTCGTGAGCGGCCGAGCCGACGAACCCCTCGGCTCGTTTGCCATCACTATGTGAAGGGACGAATATATTTTAAAATAATTACGTAATACAGAGACCTGAGGTTGCTATTCTAATGTTTGAATAAAATATAATATTATATGAGTTTCCTAAAATGTCTTACTCAATCTAAATATACATCCGAGTTACTAAAGAGATTTGTTTTCAACATATCTTGTCATGTGCTACTCTTATGTCAATTGGAAAAACCATGTCAAGAATTGAGGTGAGTAGATGAAGAATCCCTCATCGTACAAAAGTACAATAGTTGGACTCCAAGAATTGGCATATACAAGACCTCATATAACCTTTGAAGTAAACAAGATGAGCCGATTTTTGCAAGCACCTACGAATTTACACCGGAAATCTTTAAAATGATATTTAGATATCCGATTGGAACAACTGGCCAGGTTAATGGATTTAGAGAAGTACACATTAGACATCACTGATTTTGTTGATGAGAATGGTCTTCATGCTCAAATGATAGAAGATCAATTGCAATGAATTGTATCTATTTGGGAGATACATTTGTCACTTTGTCCTTAAAGAAACAACATGTTGTAGTGGTGTCAAGTACAAACTCAAAATAAAGAGCATCAGCATGCTCAACGATTGAAATCCCATCGGCTTGAATCATTACTTAACCCCTGTTTGGTGCTCATTTTCATCTCACCACTACAACATGTTGTTTCTTTAAGTTATCACACCCAGGGCCTAAAAAGAGTTCAAAATGCCATCATGAATTGGTGTCTACACTGGTTGTAATAACTTAAGTGCTAGCGTTCTAGCATCAAATCTTGTTTACATCCTCGGATGAAGCACATTGAATTGGACACACACATTGTTATGCATAAGAGTGTCTTCAATAGTGGTGTAAAATTGATTGTAAATTGATATGTTCAAAATCATTTTTGCATCATCATTTATATTTCAGTGAATCTAAATTCAAATTCTAGTCCAATGAGTATTTCCATTTACTTTGTATCATCATTTTTCCCATTTTTGAAATTCTAGTCCAATGAGTATTTTCAAAATCATTTTTGCATCATCATTTTTCCCATTCTAGTCTAAATTCAAATTCTAGTCCAATGAGTATTTCAAAATCATTTTTGCATCATCATTTTTTGCATCATGATTTTTCCCATTTTTTGTCAAAAAATATAATTTCCATTTACTTTGTATCTCTCCATTGTAGAATTTTTCGACTACATTGAAGATATAAATTTTGTCTATTTTACATCACCATTAGAGAGGCTCTAAAATTCTTGAGAAGAAGTTAAAGATACATTATGAACCGTCCTCATATCAAATAGCAGACTTGTTACCTAAACCTCTAGCAAAACCCAAATTCCTATTTCTTAAAGACAATCTAGGGATGAAAAATGTAGCATACAGCTTGAGAAGGGGTGTTAAGAATTGAAATCATTCAATGGATAAGTATTGCAGTGGAAAGTAAGGCTTTGAAGAAAATGTACAACAGATTAGAGGTTAGACACATGATGGGTATTATGTTTTATCAAATACGAATTTATAAGTGGAAAGCTAAACTGTAATTTCATTCCTTGTAAAGTTTTTTTATGCTGATATACACGCTGCTTCATTACACATAAGCTGTAGCAGAATTGGGTATCATTCTTGTTAACGGTAAAAATTACTATCAACTAATTCTTTTCACCTAACATGATTTTCTCCCCTTAAACTCTCTTGTTTTAATACTCAAATTGGAACAAGAGGAGAAATTGTTATTTGAGAAGAAGATATTTAAATTTGCATGATTTTCTCCATTTAAACAGGGTATATATAGATTTCCTTCAAGATTCTGGGGGTAATTAGACCTTTTTGGAAAATAACAAGTGGGGGTCTTTCACTGGTCTGCTTGTAACTGATTCTGTTATGCATTCACATTTTATTCATTTATCTTGCGTATTTGGTGCTCATTGGTTTGGAAGCTGTGCCTTAAATATTTGCTTACACACATTTTAATAGCGATTTTTTGCCAACCTGGAAGAAAGGCGATTCACGCTTCCTTCTCTAAGCTTTCTATATTTTTACCATATCCTTGCATACTTTTAAACATCGCCTAAAGGGCGCGATCTTGCAAATTAAAATTTTTCATTCAACAAATATTCTACTAAGTTCGAATATAATTGTTTAAATTTGGACTGCAAACTTGAAGTATTGTTCCTGTTAGGTTTTAGTTGATTTTGTAATTGACAAATTTTGTGAACAAAATGACTTAATTTGATAGGTTGTAAAAGTTCAAGGAGTAATGTGCAATTTGTTTAAAAGTTGGTTATTAAGTCTAGGGTTTCGAGTTTAGAACAATGAGGAAAACGACCCGGATTTTCGGCCTATCACCAAGGATTGACTTAAACTATAAAAACAGAAATATCGTTGGACCGTCGCCCTTTCTTCGCTTTGTCGCTCGACTATCGCTGACTCTTCGCTCGAGCGACAGCTTTATACGGAAAAAATTTATTTTGCATTTTCAAGACTTTCTCGGCCTATTGATTTATTGACATATCTATATATATACCAGAACACGTACATAACGTATTTTCAGAAGGTTTTTAATTAAGAGAATTTCATCTGTGAGAGATCTATTCATTCCGTCATTCAACCTTCATCTTATGTGAGTGTTTTAGTTAGAAAACATCAGATTCATTATCCAAATACCAAAAACGAAAATTCCTACATATCTGTCAAAGGTGCTGAAGATCGAGGAAGGAGACTGGAGTTCCAGTCTGTAAAGAACAGGTTGTTCTTCATGATCCACAGGAGATAGGCGATTCTATCAAGTTAGGGGTTGCTGTAGGATAGCGG
>CAIGRL010206191.1:0-11639 GCA_903798325.1 Fraxinus xanthoxyloides | reverse complement strand
GCTGACAGTTTTGTGTTGTGCGAGCAACCCACTTTGGGACAAAACTCCGGTCAAATCTACCTAAGTTAGGGGCTATTCTTGAATGGGTTACGTAGAGGGCAGTGAAGGATTTAAGGTGGTGTGTTGGTCCAGTGGTTTTTGTGGCCGAAAAGTGGTGGAAATTCGTCCCAAAGTGGCAACTGCCAATTTTGTGCTGTGCGAGCAGCTCACTTTGGGACGAAATTCCGATCAAATCTGCCTGAGTTAGGGGTTATTCTTGGGTGGGTTACGTAGAAGGCAACGATGGCTTCAATGTGGTGTGTTGGTCCGATGGTTTTGGTGGTCGGAAAGTAGTGGAATTTCGTCCCAAAGTGGCGGCTAGTAGTTTTGTGCTGTGCAAGCAGCCCACTTTGGGACGAAATTCCTGTAAAATCCGTCGGAGTTAAAGGTTATTCTTGGGGGTTGCATAGATGGCAGCGAGGGTTTTAAGGTGGTGTGTTGGTCCTGTGGTTTTTGTGGCCAAAAAGTGGTGAAATTTCATCCTAAAGTAGCGGCTGGCAGTTTTGTGCTGTGCAAGTAGCCCAATTTGGGACGAAATCCTGGCCAAATCTGTCGGAGTTAGGGGCTATTCTTGGGTGGGTTGCATAGAGGGTAGCAAGGGCTTCAAGGTGGTATGTTGGTCATGTGGTTTTGGTGGCAGAAAAGTGGTGGAATTTCGTCCCAAAGTGGTGGCTGAAAATGGTTTTGGGGAGGGATTTTGATGATTTTTGCACTTGAGGTCCTCAAGATTATATGTTCACGTGTTTTATTCCTTTAAGTTTGAATTATAATCATAATGGTCCTTCAGTAACCGTTTGTGAAAGTGCATGATACTTCAGTAACCATTTTGTCATTTTGACGTGACTTTAGTAGCCATTTGTGAAATTAACCATTTTCTCTATTTATACAGTCTTAAAGGTAACACGGGTAAGTAATGGAAATTACTTATTAGTCAAGAACTATTTCAATTCTATTACTATCAAAAACTTAACAGTCCCTTTTGTTCGTCGATATGAATATGCAATCGTAATTATTACTCAACCTTGGATCATCCCTCAGCTGCTCCGGAAACACTTTCAGTTCTCTCCATTCTCAATATCCACAACAACATAAGCTATATGCCACATCCAATTATTTCCATCCACACTTATTGCTATCAACAATTGACCTCCATACTCAGTTTTCAGAAAATACCATCTAACTTAATTACCTTTCGACATCCACTCATAAAAACCTCCTTCAATGCTCCTAAGCAAAAGAATATTCTACTAAACTCCCCACATCAACCTTCCAACTGGGTAATCGTCCCAACATTTGTCGCCTTCAAATACTGACAATAATTCCACTAAACTTTATAGTGATCAACCACACTACCCGTAAGATCTTAGTTGCCTTTTCTTTGGTTCGATAAACATGCCACCTTGAAACATGCTCCAAATTGTCCCTTTTAACTTTATCGGTACCCGTTCAAAGGCATGTTAGGATCAGCCTTCTATGTAAACAAATATCTAGAAGGCTAAGTAGCTTAAAGTAAGTTTCTTATTCTGATAAACCATTGCGTATAATACCCATGGACACGATTTATTCTTACATACTACCCGCAACCGGACTCCTTCATCCTTAATGTATTTGATTTCCCGGTTTGCTATTATAGAATGCTCAGCATTGCTGCTTTCAAAATGGTTTTTGTCTCAGATACAAAACGTGTCAACATACGATTGAAAACTTCGGGGATAATCTACATTTTCTTCATCAGGCTACGCGTGTATTCCACAACTAAATCAGATTGTAGGGGGGATTACACAACATATGGTAAAAGGTCAGGGAGCGTATCAAACGTGTTAAAATTCAAGGGGTTCATCACTACATAATCAAAAGGTCAAGGTGCTTATTCTGAAAACTGGCTCCTCCATGTATGCACCAGGGTTGAATGACATCAGTTTATCGCCTCTTCCTTGATGTTTTTCCTTCATCATCTTCACTGTCCAAACTTTGTAATTCATTCAAATCCCTATAATCTGTGTCACCATCTTTAACTTCTTGTCCGTCATATAAACCAAACCCAAAATCGAAATCAAGTTTTGCTGTCTCCATTGAAGGTTCATTACTAGCTGATGTTCATCCTCCACTTCATAGTCACTCTTGACAAAACTTTCCATTGGTTCGTCCATTCTCTCATCATGACTATGTTAATTTGTGTCCCAATCACCTAATTCCATTGTTTCTTCAGCATGTTCCGGTTATACATTACCAATGTGAGCATCATACGTATGTGTTTCCTCAAATTGCGACCATGCCTCATCTACATTTTCAGTTATAAAATCACCAATATCATGCTCTATTGCACCACCTTCACAGATATCAAACACCGGGATGTATCATCCTTCAATACTACATTCACCTCTTTCATTATGGGTGCTACTCCCGAAAACGTCTTGTACTCGTACTTGATACGGCGCATGTGGTAATGCATATGTTTGGTTAGGCAATTACCATATAAATCTCCACCAATCTGTGTCCTAAAGTAGAAGTCTAGAGATCCACAATTGTGAAGTAATTCGTATATCCGTCTAGAAATAGGTTAAAATACACAATAATCAACATGCATACACGTAATAAAGCAAAAATCGAACAAGAGCATGTAAAGAATTGAACTAAAAACATCATTTCGAAATGCAAAAGAGGGACACTAACCATATTTAGGACCTTCATCTTCAAAACCTCTTATTGTAGGAGCATACATTTTCGATAAATGCGGAAGGAAACTACGCTCATTAAAAAAACCAACTAATTTAGAAACTCTTTTCAAAATTTGAATTTTTTATGCACACAATCGAAATACAAATGCTGCAGCTTTCAATTACTGTTGCAAATCGGTTCGTTGAATGTCGGGTGAGAGACCTTCAGCGAAAGAAACCACTCAAATTGCGGGTGAAAGAGTACATATTTGACGTCGCCTCTGGGTTGTTTTTTTCTTGCGAAATACACCTATACTCCAGGCAAATGGGTCCTCAATAAGTGGGGAGAGGAGAAAGACGATTTTGTCCTTTTAAAATTATCCATTTTGGTCCTCTTTAATTAGAAATTAATGGGAAAAGTAACGGGAGTGGACGACAGGGGTGGTTCGCACATCAAATGTCGTATAGCTAAGTTTTTAGCCAATTTGAAAGTTTAGTGGTGGTATTTGGCAATAAGTCCATATGATGGAGGTACTGTGTCAATTAGTCATACTTTTTGGTCCCACACCCATTCTAACAATCAAGCATTCTAACATTTTATGGTACCCTAATTTGAACATGTCTTATTAGTTTGTTTGTTGATGTCCCGCTATGAATTTTTTTTTTTTTTGTAACAAGAAGTACCTCAAGTAAATGAGCATATTCAAGTATATCATAGGTATCATATTGCACTTGACCTAATCCAATAAAGTGATCCAAAACTTTTAGAATGAGACAAATGAATCGCGTTGCATTACATTGTGAGTATCGCGATTACTTTTAAATTTACTAGAAAGAAATATAAATTCATTACCGTAACTTAAATTCCCAAATGTCATAACTTCCTCGAAATCTAAAACATCATCGGTATCATCCCTTGTCCTCGAGCAGGAAGGCGAGGGCTCTGCTCGACATCGGTTGCTATCGGCGCTTTCAAATTAGACCCTAGAGTAGCCTTGTTCGAATTAAATGTGAAGTCGTTGTAAGGTCTTTTAATTAGTTAAAAATCTAACATCCCATATAATTCATATTCTTATCCCAAAAAAGAATTAATTCAAATGTGGAGATAGAGCATTTCAAATAGTGATGTAAATTGATATCTTCAAAATCACTTTTACATCCTCATTTACATCCCGATGAATCTAAATTCAAACTCTGCCCCAACGAAAATATCTAAATTCACTTTTTATCTCCTTTGAATGTAAAAAAAAAAAATGTAAAGTTTTAATATTTTTTTTATACATTTTTTACCAAAAAATGCAATTTGCGTATATTCATTTGAGATGTTTCCGATCATTTTAGAGATCTAAATCTCTATTTTACACGACAATTGAAAATGCTCTAATGTGTTATATATTATGTATCCTTATCCATCAGATTTGGAAAAATCCTTTATTGTAGTGCCTAGAATTTAACTCACGTAGCAAATCCTAACACTACTAGGTCAATTGACATTTTCAACTAGTTGGTTAATAAAGACATCATGACCAATATATATCACTATTCAAAACCAATTCCACCAAGCGTGTTAGCTTTTGACTGCTTTTTTACTGTCAATAATTAGTCCAAAAAAAATAAAAATAAAATCTATATTATCGATGAGCTAATCCTAATCAAGACTAGCAAGGATGGTTAGAAGCCAAATAACATTAACATCATGACATCCCAATCAGAAATGAACCAATGTTTGATTAAAGCATATCCAAGGGGAATAAAATTTACTGAAAACAGCAATATTAGTCCAACTCCGACCACGTCGAAAGAAATTCCAGCTTGAGGAAAAAAGAGTGAAAAAAATGTAAATAAATCTCTATAAAGAAGACTCCAGTTAACTGTATGGCCAAATTAACTCAACGAGACAGCAAAAATATGTCCAAGAGACTCAATTCAGCATCAAAACTACATCTTTCATTGAGTATTTAAGGTCATACACGTATTCTAAAACTAACATTCACAAGCGTAAAAATGAACTCATTGGCAACAAACTCAACTCCAGTTGTTTCTCAAAGGAGAAAGGAATGCACGTGAGTAACTAATCGTATGCACCTTGGAGTAATTTAATAAACAGTAGGCACATCTTACCAGCGTCATTAGGTTAGAATTCTCCATGTGATGTCTTTCTCCTCAACTGCAAACCACCATTACCATTTTTTCCCTACGATCCAACTGAGGCAATTCCTTTTGATTTGGCTGCGGCAGTTGCAGCAGCTGATGCTGCAGCAGCTGCAGATGCTGCTGGATTAGGCGTTGAGGGAGTAATGGCACTGGATTGTGAATTAAGTTGTGTTGCAACTATCTGTTGCTGCTGCTGTGTTTGCTGAGAGTTTACTTCGGCAAGTAGGGCCTTGATCTGACTTCCTGTAAGTGTCTCGTGCTCAAGCAAAGCATTGGCTAGAGCATGGTGTTCTTTACCATGTGAGATGAGAATGGCTTTGGCGTTGGCATATGCTGTTTCCAAGAATTCTTTCACTTCCTTTTCGATTTGGAGCCTAGTTGCGGTGCTCATGCTCTTACCGTTATCATCATAATTGTGAGTAACGACCCCGACTTCTTTGCCCATGCCATACTTAGTAACCATTGCTCTTGCAAGAATGGTTGCTTGCTGGAGATCACTCGATGCACCTGAAGTCACTTCGTTCTCTCCAAAGATGAGCTCTTCTGCAACTCTCCCACCCATGCAAACATCGAGACGAGCAAGCATCTGCTTACGCGATATACTTGTCTCGTCCTTGTCAGGTAACTGAGCAACCATTCCAAGAGACATACCTCGTGGAACAATGGTAGCTTTATGCACTGGCAACGCTCCATCAGTATGTATCGCTACAAGAGCATGGCCACCCTCGTGGTAAGCAGTCAGCTTTCGCGATTCCTCTGATATAACAGCTGATTTGCGCTCACTTCCCATCATGATTTTGTCCTTAGCATGCTCGAGATCAGCCATACTCACTGCTTTGGCACCGTCCATCGCAGCCTTGAGCGCAGCAACATTGACCAAGTTTGCAAGATCAGCACCGGAAAAACCAGGAGTTCCTCGAGCAATAATCATAAGATCAACATCATCTGCCCTAAGAACCTGTCAAATGACATTCAAGTAACGATAAAAAAAGATTAAAAAGAGGATCTCCATAAACAATGGATGTATTACAATATGCACAATAAGACGATGGGAGAGAAGATTATCAAAATTTTCCTATAAATATTTTGGAACCACCTACTACTGGAACAAACAAACAGTCCTAACTTGAGGACTCCTGCAGGAGCACTTGCATCAACTAAGGAAACCAAGCTCCCGTACCCATGAAAGGCTAATTCAACAAATAATCTCATCCAAGCTCCGACTAACACCCTGTTTCTTTGTGGACATCCTTAGATTTATTCCACACGTTCAAAGATAATTAAAGATGGAGGTCATTCGTAATTGTTAATAGAGACAATTTGAGGCATTTGTTAACGAACAAAATTTAAATACTTCAATTTAGAGAACCATATACCAGTTATTCAAAAAACAAAAAAAAGGATAACGAAATCTACTTTACATTATCCAAGTCATGTAATTTTTTTGTTAAGCTAAATAAAGGTGGTCATTTAGAGAGATGAGACCATCTTCAATTATAAAAAATTCAGACACATTGTGTTCCACTAAATTCATATTACAGATAGATACCTATATAAAACATAAGACCCTGCAAGTGTCTCCATAGAGATACATACCTTTGACATATGGGATTCCAAGATCTGCCTCCGACCTTCAACATCAGGATTTGGGACAACGATGTTACGATCAAACCGACCAGGTCTCACCAGTGCCTTATCCAGTGACTCCGGAAAATTAGTTGCAGCTATCACAATAATTCCCTCATTCTGTTTGAAGCCGTCTAGCTCAACAAGCAACTGATTTAAAGTCATTTTCATGTACTGCTGATCCTTCGGGTTGCGACTCCCTCCTATGGCATCAATCTCGTCAATGAAAATTATACATGGTGACCTTTTCTTTGCAGCAGAAAAAAGATCTCTCACTCTGCGGGCCCCAACACCAACAAACATCTCCTCAAATTCACTTCCACTGCAAGAGAAAAAGGGCACCCCAGCTTCGCCTGCTATGGCCCTAGCCAACATTGTCTTACCAGTGCCAGGGGGTCCAACAAGTAGAACACCTTTTGGAAGCTTACCACCAAGACGTGTGAAGCGCTGTAATGACAAGATAGCTACAGTAAGAAACATATATACTCCATGGGTAAGAAATTCCAACAATAGAACCTCAAAAAACACGACAAGTCCCCATCAAACTACCAACTCACTGATATAGCAGAATTTTGTTCTTTTTTGGGAGAGAGATCAAGAGAGGTTTATAAAAATCATCCCAAGATGCAGTCACCTTAGGATCACGGAGGTAGTGAACAATTTCTTCCAGATCAGATTTTGCCTCATCAACTCCCTTGACATCACTAAACTTTGTATTAGATTCCATACTTGGCTGCACTTCTTCGTGTAGACCAAGTCCTGATGAAGTACAATGAGAAATCCGATAAGCAAAATCCAACAAACTGGATAGCATAAATACCATAAGTATCACAAGATATTAATACCTTTACCGATTCCTCTATCTTCAATGAGCGTTCCAACACCTGAAATCAAAAGAAAAGCCATACCCAGAGCGCGAATTGTTCGCCATATCTGTTCTTTGAAATGACCCCCTTCAGCAGCCACCATGTGTATAGGAGAACTGGCAGTACCAAGAACTCCATCTTTAGTAGATTTTCCAACATTTCGAAATGCTGAAAGTGCTCCTACACTTTCTTCCTCCACGTGTGAGTTCGCAGCTCCTGAGATTCCTGTAAAGATGTCTTGTTAACCATGCTTTAAACTATAAATCTTTGCAGCAGAATGAAGCTTCAGTGAGGGCAAAGGAGCATGCTTGCTTGCTGAAGCTCTTCCAAAGTGGGCATGTTATGAAACAGAGTATGAAGGCCATGAATGAATCTACTATTAATCTTACCTCTGTGCAACGTCTTGAGCAGCTCTGCCTCATCAAGTCTATCAACCTTAACCAGAGCCTTAACATATTCAGAAAGAGCTGAAGGGTTAGAGTGTAGTGAGGGTTGATTCTCAAACAACCTTATGACTTTCTCTGGATCATTTCGATGATTAAGCTCCATAAGATATGCAGCATCACTTAACTCATCACTACTACGTACTCTACGAGCTAGACTACCAACATAACTTGAATGACACCTTCCTGTAGAGCTTGTTCCTGGAGTGCTCGCAAGTTTTTGCACTGTAAAAGATGAGATGTAAAGAACAAGATACATTGGGAGGCTATAATTCTACATTCTGAATCATGAGGAGATAAGAATAATTGAGTAAGATTTTTGCAGCAGATTCAAGATGCTTCCGGTGTAACACTGATCAGGAAGCAGTTGAACTGAATTAAAGCTTAGTTTCAAAATATTCAGAGAGGGAGATCCTTAGCCACTGCCCTGGTTGCAGTTAAAAATATCTTAAAGCTATGAAATGAAATACAATGTCCCTAATGGCTGATTCCACTAGTGTTTAGATAATTCATTGTAAATCATCAGTCTCTAAACTAAAAGATTTGGTGAGGTTGCAGATGCCCAAGAGGGAGAGAAGTTGCTTAGAGAAGGTAAAATAACACCAGAAGGGAAGTATGATCAATTTGTTTCTTTAAATTAGAGCTGACTCTTACGAAGCATAGGCACAGGTTGAATGAATAATTATTTTTCTTCATATATCTATTTGAAATTGTACGAGTAAACGACATGTAAATAATTTTCCGCATGGTCAAGCCGCTGCACCAGGGAATGAATTCTGAATGCCAGTGTAAATAATTTTCTGCATGGTCAAAATTTGTGCTTTTTGGTAATTAACCCTTTTCCTGTAGTTATATCTTCATTCTTCAAAGTGGCGTTTAAGAATTCGCAGCACGTCATGTTCCCGAAGTTGCCTAGCACATACCAAATGTCCTTAGTGTGTCAAAAATTAGCAAAATGAAGGAGACATTCTGAGGGTGCATCCCTGAGTGTTAGGGACATGCTTGAGCATGTTCAGTTCCAAGATGAACTCACACGTCCAAAATGTGCAGCGTGTCATCCCACACATGAGTTAGAAATGTGCTCTGTAGCTTCAGGAAAATGTTCACGCTTCCCAAGTGAACTACAATGCTTTCTTGAGCTACACTCCAAGAATACAAGTAACAATTATAACACTATAAGTTCATTAGCGTGACAAGGTTGAACTACGAAGTGAACTATTAAGTTATCATCACAAATATCATGTTGCACTAATATGTGATGAGATTTGTAAGCCATAATAAGCATTGCTGGCTATAACAGTGAAAAGTTTGCAGCTAATATAAGTGATATGGATTATGATTGTTATCCCCGGTCTCACTTCGCAAATACGTGGTACAAGAGTGGGTCTGCCCAAGATGAACTAGCGCAGACAATGTTTATTATCAGCCAACTGAAGGCCAAGGACCTCCTCAGTCAGCAGAAAATCAAGCCAAAGGTTCCGCCAGCACTTCCTCAATCTTCATGTCAAACTTTGGTCTCACCCGATCAACAGTGACTATCACGCCAATCTCTTCCAAAAGCTCCTACTACAACATGGCCAAATACCTGAAATCAAGGAAGTAACATCGCATGCAGGAAACAATATTCAATTGCTGGCTCCCTGCCAATTTTCACCTACCATGAATGGTGGATGCAACAACTGCACCTACTACCCTCATTTTACTTCCCCATATAAACCCCTATGCCATCTCACTTCGGAAGTAATTGAAACTTAACCAAGAAAATTATATACCTCCTTACTGTGACTATCATCAAAGTGAGTCTGACCATCTCCTCCCTAGGCGGCCAAACTTATTGGCCGGGTATTGTTTTGCAGGTATTTTATCAAAGCAAGTTCAAGTAGTAATTGGAAAGTCTAAATCCATTCTGACGTCAAGAATAACAAAATAAGTACCCCTAATATTACAGAAAAGAGATGAACAAGAATGAATATATTACAGAATAGAAATTAACAAGAATGAAATAATCTAAAATTGAAATGAATTTGCCCATGAAATGTATTTTGATCTAGTAATGTCTACCTTCACCTCACAACAATAGATGAAAGGAAGCGAGTTGATACAAAGAGATTGGAGACCAAGCCATCTCAAAATATTTAAAATAAACACATCACGCTGAGTTTGAAGTAGATTCATGGCTAACTAAACATTATGGTATACCTCCACCTCCTTTAGCCGTCCATGAAGTGCGATAAGCTCGGCTTACCAAATTGCTTAACAGCTTCAGTTGTGGTTCCTGCCTTTTGACCTATAGTGGTGACAAAAAAGCATAAGCCAATAAGAAAACTGGCGAATAACATTTACACTTGGCATGAAATGAAATGTATGCTACTCTGCCTAGAATATCTTAGTGCTCACAATGGATTAGATATGCTTGGTTCCACAATCAATCCCATATTCACCTATTTCTAAATAGATGATTCAATGAAATCTGGAGGCTAAAATAAAGTACAACTCAATCAAGCATTGAGGCACCTCCCAACATCTTTATTTCATGAACAACACGACAGAATTAATCAAACCCCAAAGTTATGTGCAGAAATAAGGAGGAAAATTTGCAACACAAAGCAAATGGAGCAGCTGAAATCATAAAAATGCAATCTTTCACCGATCTCAAGAAAAATCAAATATTTAACAATTATATCCAATTAATTATTCAATTAAATATATTACCAAAAAAAACCCCTTAAAATAAGACTAACACAAGTTCTGCTGAAGCTACACTCACCACGTGAATGCAAAACTAACACGTAGAAACTAATAATTCATCAGACATATATCAAAAAAATCCATTAGACAAAAACTAAAATAAGGGTTTTCGAAATCTCTAAGAACGGGAAAAAATAACCGCCCAGCACAGTTCCATAATAAGAAGAATAGACGAATAAAGAATCTTAAACAACAACAGAAACTTTATCCATGAAAGATTTTAAATTTTGCTAATGAAGATTGAAACTGACCTCGGTGAGAAGGCGTCGTAAAGCCATCTCCTTTCCAAGAGTGACGAATCTTTCTGGGATCGAAAATGGCGGAGGAGAGGGATCAAAGTCTCTAGAGAGGAACCAAAGATATTTTTATTCTAAAAATTAAATAATAAATATTTTTTTTTCAGAAAAATTAAAAAATAAATATATTTGTGTGGATTGGGTGCGGGTGTTCTGTTACTACTGTGTGCCAATGCGCACCTCTTAATTATTTCACTTTTCATTTTTTTTTTAATTTTAAAATGTCAAAATAAGTAAAGGAAAATTGGTGTATTAAGCATTGACGTACATGGTCGATAAATTTTAAAATATGGGTAAAAACACTTCGATTTTCAAATATTAACAACATCTTGAATTTAGATCGCACTAGACTTCTTTTGTTTGAGGCATGCATGTTGTAAATTGGAGAAGTAAGAATAAAGATAATTATTTAGTCATTCTAAATCAATGAATTTAGATCGCACTAGACTTCTTTTGTTTGAGGCATGCATGTTGTAAATTGGAGAAGTAAGAATAAAGATAATTATTTAGTCATTCTAAATCCATCCAGTATATTGATATTTAGTTTATTTTTGTTATGGTTATGCGTTGTTGACCTCAAAAAATGAGCTCAACATATGTCGGGTCCACTCTTACCATGTCAAGTACGAATTCAGTGCATTTTTATCAAAATAACCACAGTAATCAGTTGGAAATGGACGCGGGATGTACTTTTACGGTAAGAGACGAAAACATTCAGACTCTGACAATGATATTTAACGGCAACTGCACTATCAACAATCGCCAAACCAAGATAATCAAGAATATTTCACTCTCTTTGTTTGAAGGAAT
>CAIGRL010206151.1:0-16472 GCA_903798325.1 Fraxinus xanthoxyloides | reverse complement strand
TTTTTTTTAAATTTATGTCTAATATTATTTTATTAAAAAATGTGAGATCAAACCAAGGCTCATTATATAAATTATTAATATTATTTCAAATTTGATATTTGCATCCCTATTTCAATATTCTCTTACAAAATTAGTCATTTTCACCTCATTCATCAACTCTTTCGATCAAATATTAGTAATTGACACAAAATATCCTTACCATTTTCATTAATTGTGTAAGTCGTCTCTATCATTTTAATTTTGACATTTGAAATTTTAGATCGATTTTTCTTTGTGCAAATGCTATTATCATTTATTTTCTTCATTAAAACATTGTAAAATAATTAATTCACCCTTCTCTTTAAATAAACAAATAGAAAGGAAAGAAAGAATATAAAGAAACTACAGTTAGAATTCCAATTTTTTTAAAAATTACAAACAAATCTCACGTGAAGCAATTTAAAAAGTACTAATAAAAGAAAACAAAAATCATCTTTTCAATTAAAAGATTTTTTCCCTCTCACCTTAAAACATTTACGATTGGAGTTTAGATTAAAATCTTGAATGAACATTGTAATGGAAGATGTTCTATATTCACACATCATCATGTGAGGCAAAAGAAAGTTAAAACAAAATCAAAGAAAAATCCAAAAGTTGATACATTGGGTATATATGGATACATGTGTATGTAAATTGCGACAAGAAGATAGAAAAATAATTTCCTAAAAATAGCTAAATTTCTAAAAAAAGAAAAAAAAAATCTTGTAACTCTGCTGAAAAAAGAACATTGTAGCACGAAAATAGCTTCCTCCAACTTTTGATGGCAACACGAATTCTTTGAAAGCAGAGGACTTGACTCATTAATTGCATGGATCCCATAAAGGTTATATGCGTAGCATTTATACTGCAAAAAAGTGCTATATGGTAGTGGGACTTGATCGTGAGATCAAGGGATTGCAATCACGTCTGAACATGTGCCGAGTTTATGTAATTCTTTTTGAAAAGTACTATCCCATCAGTGTCCAAAATGGAAAAGAACTGAGTTTCTTACGTTGACATAGGGCTCAATGTCATTAACCGAATATGAGTAGTAGTTTGAAGACTTGTCTTATTATGCCCCTACTTTTGTGGACAGTGGAGAAAAAGGTGAGACATTCTGAACATGATTCGAAGGATAACATGATACAGGCTATGGTAGTGTTTGAATTGGAAACTTACCATGTCGTGTTGGCAAAAACATAGATGGCAGATTTTAGGGGGCATGCTAGTGGAGAAAATAACCAGCAGTGTGGACAATCAGAGAAATTCAAGTGGGTAGATAATAAGGGTAAATGAAATCGTAACTATTTAAAGAAGGGTAAAGGCGATTCGTCTCAAGATGGAAATAAGAGCTTTTCGTTTTTAGGAAAGTGCCAAAATTTCCATCTAGGAGCTTGTCTTATGGAGACGAATGTATGTTTTTGGGTGTGAAAAATGAGGACACATAATCATGTTTTACCCTAAGAACAAACATTTAGAGAACAAACAATCGAAATAGGAGAATCCACAATAAAAACAAAGGAATACATTGTAGAAATAGGAGAATGTACAACAGTGGCAAGGCTATTCACCCAGGGACCAGACATGAATCTTGGCACTAACAGAGTAGAATGATCAAAATAGAAATGTTTTGGTAGGTAACATCCCCAAATTTGACTTACTAAACTATGTATTGATAGATTTTGGTGTAACTCACTCATTTATATCCCTTAAGTTCTTACATAAATTGGGTGTGATGGTTGAAACATCAAGTTTCCCTTAGTAGTGTCAACCCCCTCGAGGAATTTGTTGAACACAAACACATAGTTAAAACAACAAGGATATATATATTGATGGTAGATCATTGGAAATGAAGTTGTATGTGATAGATATTAATGAATTTGATGCAATTTTTAAGATGGAATGGCTATCCAAGAACTAGTGAAAATTCATTGCTTTGAGAAAGAAGTGGTCTTCCTAAAACTTGGAAAAGAGAAATTTTGATTATCTATAATTAGGTGTGGACCCTTACCCTGCATCACTTTTGCGTTAAAAGCATGGCGGATCTTACAATCAGACTACATTATATGAGTTTTGATGTCAGTGATAAGAAAGAAAGTAAACAATGAATTAATAGTTAATAATGTTGGAGTGGTGCAAGAATATTCAGAAGTTTTTCTTGAAAAATTACCTAGCATGCCGTCAGAATGGAATGTAGAGTTCATGACTATCACACTCTTGGCTCTGCACTCATCTCTTTAGCTTTTATTAATGACATAGATTGAAGAATTGATAGAAAAAATGGTTTATTCGGCCTTGTGTTTTGCCATGTGGAGCGCCAATGCTATTTGTCAAGAGTAGATTGGGTTGATGAGGATGTGCATCGACTATCGGGGATCAAATAAGGACTCTATTAAAAACAAGTATTCTATTTGTAGAATCGAGGATATGTTTCACCAACTTTGAGGTACATTAGTATTTTCAAAGATCAACTTAAGGTCTGGTTACATCAATTAAAAATCAAGACGAGTAATATCCTGAAGAGGCTTTTAGGGCTCGATATGGTCATTACGAATTTTTAGTCATGCCATCTGGGTTAACTAATGCTCTTAGAGTATTTATGGACTTGATAAATCGTGTTTTCCATGAATACCTTGATCGATTTTCATCATATTCATCAATGATTTCTAATATATTCAAAGAGAGAAAAAGAACATAAGGAACACTTGGGGATGGTGTTGGAGATTTTGAAGAAGAAGAAACCATATGCCTAATTTAATAAATGCAAGTTTTAGTTGAAACGAGCGGTGTTCATAGCCCAAGATATAGATGTGGATCCAAGAAAGGTGGAGACAATTTTAAACTAGTGTAGGCAAACAACATAGGTGAATTTCTCAGCTTTTCTGGCTTAGCCGGATATTACAGAAGGTCCATTGAAGGATTTTTAAAGATAGTTGGACCTTTATGCAATTAATCCATAAATGTGTGAAGTTTAACTGGACCGAAAAATGTGAATACAATCGTGAAGAGTAAAAGCATAGGTTGGTGAATGTGCTAGTATCAACTATACCTGAAGGATCAGTAGATTTTGTGATATATAATGACGTCTTTAAGTAGGGCATATGATGTGTCTTGATGCAGCACGGTGAAGTGGTTGGTTACGCATTAAGACAATTGAAACTACATAGCAAAACTATTATATGTATGACTTAGAACTTGTCGTGGTAGTCTATGCACTAAAATTTGGATGCACTACCTTTATGGATGTAAGTGTGACATCTATTTAGACTATAAGAGTCTCAAGTACATTTTCGCTCAAAAGGAGTTGAATATGAGCTAGAGAAGATGGCTTGAATAGGTAAAAGATTACGATTGTAAAATTCACTATCATCTAGGGAAGGACAAATGTTGTAGCAGACGCTTTGAGTGGAAAGTGACAAATCAAGTGGTGGCTTTGACCATGCAGGAGTTATTATGAAAGGAGTTCGAGAGATTAAGTCTCGAGGTAATCACAATGCCACCAAGCAACCGTTGCTCGGATGTCAACACTTTCGATTCAGCAAATACTCCATAAAAGGATTATGGACCATCAGAAAGTTGGTCAGTTGTTTAAATTTATTAAGACAGAAATTGATACAGAGAAGCGAAAGTATTTCAACATGGATAAGGACAAGACCTTGTATTATCAACGACACTCATGCATATTGAACTTTGAAGAGTTGAAATAAGAAATATTAGATGAGGCTTACTCTGCTCCTTTTTCAGTACGTCTAGAAGGTACAAAGATGTACCGAGACCTTAAGGCGGTATTTAGTGAAAAGGCATGAAGAGGGATACAATCGAGCATGTCGAAATATGTTTAATATGTCAATAAGTGAAGGCCGAACACCGACCTTTAGGGTTGCTTGAACCATTAGAACTTTCAGAATGGAAGTGGAAGCATGTAACGATGGACTTTTGGTTGGTTTCTCAAAGTCAACAAAAGGTCACAAGGCTATTTGGGTCATTGTACATTGACTTACCAAATCGTCTCATTTTTTGCCATTTCGGACGACATTTTCAATAAAGTAGTAGGAACAGTTGTATGTGAATGAGAATAAGGTTGCATATAGAAATCCAAGGTTCACATTGAACTTCTGGAAAAGTTTACATCGAGCTTTGGGGACTAAGCTAAAAAAGGGAAGCCTCTAAAGAAGAGGCTATGAATAGAATAACCCTTGAAGATGGGGATGCCTTTAAAAATGACAAAATGAATGGAATAACCCCTTAAAAAATGAGGCTCCTAAAAAAGGGAAGACCTTAGAAGAAAGGGCCGTGAATTGAACAACTCTAAAGAAGGGGATGCCTTTGAAAAAGAGGAGGCCATTGAAGAAAAGATTATGAATGGAACAACTCTTGAAAAAATGGGAAACCTCTAAAGAAGAAGCCACTGAAAAGGAAACGCCTTTGAAAAGAGGCCACGAATAGAATAACCCCTGAAAAAGGTGAGGCCTCTAAAAAAATCCATGAATGGAACAACCCCTAAAGAAGAGGTCATAAATGGAAGAACCCCTGAAGAAATGAAGGCATTTGAAGAAGTAGTCATGAATGGAATAACCCGTGAAGAAGGGAAGACTCTTGAAAAATGGGAGGACTTGAACAATCACTGAAAAAGAAAGCATCTTAAGAAAAAGGCATAAATAGAACAACCTTAGGAAAATGGGGTTTGAATAAGAGGCCATGAATATAACAACCCCTAAAGAATTGGGAGGCCCCTGAAAAAGTGGAAGCTTTTAAAGAAGAGACCATAAAGGAAACAATCTCTAAAGAAGAGCGAACTCTGAAGAGTGGGTCATATTTGATAAATTAAAAGGTTTGAGTCTTTGAAATATGGGACTTCGCCTCTCCACATGTGTTTCATCTATTTTAGAGATTTCATCCTTGGAGCATGAGACTCCAATGCTACAACTATGATTTTTTTAGAGTTTAGAGGCATTATCCTGGTTTATGAATCAGCGCCTTTTCTATATAAGAACTCATCTTCGCCTATGCATTAAGGCCTTCACCATTTAAGACCTCATCTTTGCCTATGCATCAACGTCTTTCTCATGTAAGGCCTTATCCTGCGTATACGTCTGGGTCTTCACCATGCAAGGCCTTATCTTCACTTTTACATCACTACTTCCATCATGTAGGGCCTCGTCCTTGTCAAGGCCTCATCCTCGTTTGTGTATTAGCATATTTGCATGCAAGGCCTCATCATGGCCTATGCATCAGCATCTCAACTATGCAATGCCTTATCCTGGCCTATGTAACAGACTTCTGTAATGGGAGACTATTGTTACACCTATTCTAATGAAGCTCCAAGTATAGACCACATGGCAAACAACTAGCAAGCTAAATCAGGTTCACACTTCACATTACTATCCTATCAGCCTAGCCAAGCCATTATGTAGAGGCTAAATCCCGATGTGAAGTGAGGTCTTTTAGCCGTCGAAGTGATGTATTTCGTCAACCTAATAGGTCAAACCCATATGGAGAGGTCAAACACCTGTGAATGGCCAAATCCTTATAGATGAGGCAATGCAGCATGAGACAATGTAGAGATCTTCCGTATAAGATCTCCACAATTAATTGATGTGGCCACACATTGCAACAGCCACTCTACTAAGTTAGTATGTCAATTCTTGTCCTTATAATTTAGGCCATAGGCTTGCAAAATGGTGAGAACATTAAATACGCCAGAGCCTAGGATTGATAGAATGACGCCTATAACAAGGCCCTCGGTCGTTAGGATGAGTCACGTGTCTCTTCATCCAACGATTATTATTTTTTCTCTATACTATAAAAAATCTCACTTAGTATCATTTAACGATATGACAGATTTATGCTCTCAAGATATGACGTTGTTGTCTCACTCTCTTTATATACACTCTAGGACCCAAAATCCTTTTACTTAGTGGCTCATGTCTTTAGCATGTCCCCATCCAATACTTATACATAGACTGACTTGAACATCGAAATACAAGCGATCATCTTCCCAATCATCAGAGAATGCCACTTGGTTTAACGATTTGTTCAAGTCTACAGGAAGAAGCTACGTGGACGTAAGAGGGGCTAGGATTTGTTCGGCATGTCATACCTTAAGACCACTTGAAACATTTGGAAGAGCCTTTCAATGTATTACGAAAATACAGATAAAACTCAATCCACTAAAATGTGCATTTAGAGTAAAATCCAGAATTTTTCTCGCATATATGGTCAATCATCGAAAACCTTGACAAAATTCAAGCTATCATAAAAATGCAATCCACATCAAAACCAAAAAAAGTCTAATAGGGAGGGTCACCACTTTAAGCAGGTTTGTATCTTAAGAAACGGAAAAATGTTCCTCTTTCTTCAAACTGCTAAAAAGAGGAAAAAATTTCGAGTGGAGTAGCGAATGCCAATAGGCATTCCAAGCCCTAAAAACTACTACTATATCTAGAAGTATCCAAAGTGGTGGTTAGTAGTGGTAAGAGATGAATGGAAATAATAATTACTAGTCTATTATGTAAGTAAAGCAATGCAAGGAATAGAGGCAAGATATTCAGATATGGAAAAATGGCCCTTGCCTTAGTTATGACATCTCGAAAGCTGGGACCCTATTTCTATAGCCATTGCATTGAAGTATCAACAAAGTTCCTATTCAAACAAGTACTGAAAAGCCTAATGTGTCTGCAAGATTAATGAAATTAGCAGTAGAGTTGGGGACAATTTGAAATAAGTTATAAAGGACAATATGCAATCAAAGCACACACATTAGCTGACTTTGTTGCATAATTTTTACATGTTCTTGTTCGTGAGGAAGAGCTTGAATAGGAAGCATGGTGGATCGCTAGGAGATACTAACTCTAGAGCATGCGTAATCTTGACAAACCTGGAAAGAGACATTTAATTTTGCATTAAGGCTCACATTTAAAGCAACCAATAATGTGGTTGAATATGACGCACTACTAGTTGGTCTATGGCTGGAAAAAGAAATGTAGGCTATAAATATTGAAATAAAAAGCTACTAGAAATTGGTGGCAAACCAAACAAATAAGACGTTCACGACTAAGGACAAAACAATTGTTGCATATCTTGCAGAAGCTATAATATTACTTTAGTGCTTCGACGAGTTTGAACTCACCCAAATTCCTAGAGAGAAAAATGGACATACAAATTCCTTATCAAAATTGATGAGTTCAAAAGATGCAGAGCTATTTAAACCCATATAACTGTTACAAAAAATCTCAGTTGGCAAAAAGGAGAAAATCCTATAGATACAAGATAAAACTTCATGGATGCGAGATATCATTTCTAATCTAAAAGATGGAATGCTCATTGAGAATAAAAATAAAAAAAAATTGTGGACAATAGATACTAGATACACACAAGGTGATACCTTATTCAAGAGAGGCTATATACTCGCTCTGCTTAGATGTACAAGCGATGACATACATATTGAAGGAGATCCATGAAGGCGCATGTGGTAACCTCCCTGGTGTATACTTCCTAGTGCAAAAGGCCTTGAAATAAGGATATAATTGGCCTAGTCTGAGAAGGATTGCAATAAATTTTGTTAGAAAATGTAACAAGTGTCAAACGTTCGCACCTATCTTACGACAACCCATACAAGAGTTGATAACCAATAATGGCCATTGGTCCTTTGCCAAATGGAAAATCGAATTTGTGAGACCACTGCCCAAAGGTAGGTCTAATATGAGATTCGTGATAGTGGCACTAGATTATTTCACCAAGTGGGTAGGAGCTGAACCTCTCGTAAATATTGTTAAGGCTAACAATTGTAAATTCATGTGGAAAAACAATATATACCGGCTCAAAGTACTCAAATTAATAATTTTGGATAAAGAAATACAATTTCAAAGAAAAAAGCTGAAAACAATGTGCCATGAGTTGGGTATTTTGCAACACTTTTCCACTCTATATTATCCTTAGGCCAACGAACATGTGGAAATTGTCAATAAAATATTAAAAAATACCCTAAAGAAGAAGCTCGATATGGTGAAGGGGTTATGGGTCAATGAATTACCACATATCCTATGGAATATCGAATCACCACAAAAACATAACTAGAGAGATGCCGTTCTCCCTAGCCTATGGAATGGAGGCCATGTTATCAGTGGAAATTGGTGCTAGTTCAACAAGAAGAATATGATATAAAGAGCAAAATGAAGAATCTATCAACAAGTGCCTAAACCTCTTGGAGGAAAAGCGCAATGATTCTCAAGTTAAGTTCGCAACATACCAGAAAAAGGATGGAAATATATTTCAACTCAAAAGTTCGTAAGAAAAACTTCAAAGTAAGGGATCTATTCCTAAAGAAAGTGTTTAGTGCAGATAAAGAAATGAGTTTGAGCTTGTTTGGTCAAAAATGGGAAGGAACATATACTACAATCGAGTTACGAGAGTAGGAACATGTATGCTCGTAGGGAAAGATGGCGAACCCGTTAAATATTCATATTATTTGTTGAGCAAACTTAATGAAGTTAGTATTCATATTATTCACAAATTTTTATTTTTGAATTTCTGTTGCTCAAAACCAACCAAGTTGGTTAATTATTTGTTGTACATGCCTAAAAAAAAGTGAAAAATGTTTCTAAAACAAAAAGTATGATAAAGTAAAAAATATTATTAATAGAAAAGGAAGCTACAAGGCAAATGAAACTTGTGAGCTATATATATTACAAGCCAAATGTACATTATGTTAAATAAAACTATTACATAGTCGAAAGGTATATTTTATAAACTAAACACTTTGCACATCCAGTGTTCCTGCAAAGGTTTCTTGAATTAAAAAGAAAAGGGTAAGATCGAGAATAAATTCAATTCATTTGCCCAATGTAGCCTTTAGAAGTTTACCAGGCGTGTCAGAAAATAAATGCATGAGAGCTTATCACAATATGTGGAACTATTACTACAGACATGTCGGGAAAGAAATGTATGAGGGTTTATCAAATATCAGAACTATCTCTAGCATGGTGACCCCTTGAATATGCATACTGAGGAAGATATAAGAGCTTGGAAGACTCGCCAACTTTAGAATCATATGCGACATTATCAAAATAGTAAATATGCGTTTATAGCATGGAAATGGAAAATTAGGGCAATTCTTGCGTGAGATAGTGGTAAAAGGCTTAGAAGTGATTCACCAGAAAGTGCATCCAAGAAGGAAGGTGAAGAATAAATGACAACGTATAACAGGATTCCAGGGTGAATAATAGGAGAACTATGATCAACAATAAACAAGATGTCAAAAACCATCCTCAATGATCGGTAAAGATGAAAACAAATGGCAACATGGTGCCTATATATAGTGCTAAAAGAAGTCTATCACAGCCATAGAATTCCAATGAACTTGTCATCCAAAAGGGCATGTAATCTTAGCCATTGAATACGAAAAGACACAAAATGCGCAATCATGAGTAAGCGTACAATGCAAAAGAGGAATAGAAGAAGTCAGATGAACATTTCTAGAAACCATGAATGCATTGGCATTAAAAGATTAAAACTACATTCTACCTGGCCTAAGCATTAATTGCTAAATAAATATACATGCAAACTCATTGATGAGGTTTGGACCTTAGAGTCTGGGTTGTTGGTCCCTCGAGAAATGTTTACTTCCGATTACACAACTTTGGTCAATTTTATTTTAACAATAAAAACAAACACACAATAAAATTAGATTTTGGAATTAAGGAAAATTAACTAAAAATCTTCAAAATAAGAAAATATTAACACTTGAGAATTTTGGAGGAAAACGTGGTTGAGATTTATGATTTCACTTGACCGTCACCTAATTAATTTCTCCACAAACCAATTAATAAATTACTCATTCACTATGTTAGACCGAATTTTCCAAGTTTAGTTAATTACCTCTCTCGAACGAAATCAACACTAATTGATTGATTAACCTACTATATCTCTATATCGATTCAAACCAAACAATTGCATTAAATCTTTGTGAAAATAACTCAATGAGTCACATAGGGTTATGATATATCTCTATCCCCCACATAAACCTAAAGTATTTACTATTTGGTCTAAAATGTACAATTTTCTCTCGAACGATTTACAAATTACTAAATTCAATCATTTAATGACCAAATAAATGAAAGACATTCAATTTTTTTAAAATATACATTAAAATTAGTATTTTAACATTAAAGAGTAAATATTAAAATTATGTTAAGTTACACCAGAAATCCCAACACAAATAACTAGCACATTTTATACAAATGATAAAAATGAGAATATTTATAACAATACATTAGAAATATGACAAAATAATTTAGAAAATACAAAATTATAGATAAAATCGTTTTTTGAAGATTTGCATTGACTTCCCCAAATATTTCTCCATATCCTTGAATGTATTCTTCTTGTACTCTTGATTTGTATCCCCAAAATACCAAAAAAATTGAAAATGAGGAGAAAAGAAAATGAAATTCCAAAGTAAAACCATCCAAAAAACCAGAAAACACAGATTGCCGGGTTCCATTTGAAAACCACATTCAGAAATTGCAACTTTGGTCCCCAGAGTTTCGAACAAATAACTAAAAGGTCCCCCATATGTTTTAAAAGTGGCGGCCCGCGTAGGTGCCAAATTTCTATATAAAACCATAAATTGGCTTTATTTTACAGCCAAGTCGCTAAGATAATTCCATGTTAGATCCCTTAGCTATGATTTTGTACAATTTGGTCATCAAATTTTGACTTCCATATCAATATGCCATTCATAAATTGCATATAAGATCCTTCGACTTTCTACTTTGTTCACTTTGGTCCCCAATTCATAATTTTGCACACTTTTAGTCTATTTTTCCTCCTTTTGTTTTGTTCTCTTTCCTTTAGGTGATTTTTACCTACAAAAGTAATAATTACATAATTGTGAGTTGAGATTTGCTCTTTTTTTTTTTTTTAAATAATAAGTATATTTCGGTATTAAATTAGTGCACTTTACACTTATCATAAACCTTACAGGGGTTTAGAATACAGCTTAGTCCATTTCCTCTCCCTGACTATTTTCGATATGCTAGAAAATCTCAATTTGTGTAGTTGAATTTCTTGCTGGCGAAGAAGAGTCCAATCATTAAATATGTTTGCATGTTGTGTTGCTGCCTCATAAATATATGTTTCATATGATGGGAACTTGACCCTTGCCTTTTTCTAGTGCCAGAGGACTCAATTTCTCCTTTCCTTTATTAGCTCTTGTGGTCAAGACTCTTGGAGGCATTGTGTGAGAGTAACATCCTACAAAACACAAATAACACACTAGGCCAGATTCTATGTCATCAAATTGAATAAGGATACTATGCATGTCATGATAAGTAACATATGCAATATGAAGTGAATGGCGTGACTTATGTGAAATTCTCATTATGTTTAATGATTGTGGAGTGAACAATATCCCAAAACTTAATGTGATATAGTATCACAAGAGATTGGGGTTATAGTAGACAAGAATGAATTGAATACTTTTTATAAACACATGATGTATAATAGAAATTCCTAGGTCTAGACTTTCCATTCTACAAAACTTATATGTTAAGTTAGGCACATCTAGAAATTGTGGGCAATAATTGAACAACAACTTAGTAGGCTAATTCATCAAACACCTTACGTGCAACCAAAAATATCTACCTTTATCTTCGTGTCTGCAATTTCCAAACAAATCCCATTCAAGTAATACTCATCAAATCCCAACAATTCGTTCAATCTAACACCCTTAATTTCCTTTATAAACAACACTCATTCCATATCCAGTTTTTATATTTTGAAAAATAAAATTGTCAAAATAGTGAAAGATGTAAACATGTAAAACCTTACCTTGGATGTGTCGAGTAGGGAAAAGAGTAGATATGTTTGCTCCTAGTTTTTAATGAAATCAACCAATTTAATTCAAGAATGCAAGTTCTTGGCCATTGCGGTTTGACCGCGGGTTTATGACCCACAATTGACCTAAGTTCAACCATTTTTTAACTATGAAAAACGTGCATATGCAATCCTTAAATAACTTACGTATTATAATTACTCAAATTTAAAAACATAAGAGTTTAGAAATTGATTTTCCTCCCTTTCGTTCTTAATTTATAGTCTCTAGCTTGACTTTTTGCCATGATCACTCTAGTTCTGCAATATCAAGGGTGTACTTTGTTGTAGGTAAGTCGTCCACATAATGCTTGACACATTGTCCATTAACTTTAAAATTTCCTTTTTTGGATGATATAATTCAACAGCATAATAGGATAACACTTAAAATACCATAAAAGGTCCAGATCATGTTGACTTTAGTTTTCGTGGAAACAATTTCAATCTAGAGTTGTACAAGAGAACTTGATCCCCAACCTTGAAAACTCGTTGAATATTCTTGTAATGCCATTGCTTTGCCCTTTCTTTACAGATGGATGCTCTATCCTAGGGCATTCTTTAGAATTCTTCCAATTCATGTAACTGTAATATTATTGTTTTCCCAGCCTTTTTTAAATCTATATTTAGTTTTTTTAGTGCCCAATATGCATTGTGCTCGAATTTCACAAGTAAGTGGAATGCTTTTTCAAACACCATCAGGTATGGTGACATTTCAATCCGTGTCTTGAAAGAGATGTGATAAGCCCATAATGCATTATATAATTTTTGGACCAATCCTTACGAATACATTCACAGTGAGTTCCAAGATCTTTTTCAGTTGTCTCTTCGAAGTCTCAACCTATCCACTTGTTTGAGGGTGATATGTCATGGTTATTAGATGTTGTAACCCATATTTGCAAAGCACTGCTTTGAATAATCGATTACAGAATTGAGTTCTATCGTCACTTATCATAGCTTGAGGTGTTCCATATATATTGAATACTCTAACTTCGAAAACCATCTTTACATCATTAGTAGGAAAGTCCTTAGGTTCCACCCACTTTGAGACATAGTCCATAGTTATTATGATGTAAAGATTGGTATATGATTGGAGAAAAGGTTCCATAAGATCAATAACCCATACCTAAAAAATCTCCATCTCTAATATGTTCTTTAGTGGCATCTCATGACAAGTTGATTGTTATCTATAAATTGGCATCTATAACATATTTTGCAAAAGTTGTGACAATCCTGAAACAATCTTGGCCAATAGAAACCGCATTAAAGCACCTTCATTGCTGTTCTCATAGGACCAATTGTCCTCCATAAGCATCAAATGAATCATGACAAAATTGATTTCATCTCAACTTTTGTATACATATTCTGATGATATGATTTGTTCCTCTTTGATACCCGTGTGGATCATCTCAATAATATAATTTAGATTTATAGAGATTTTTTTTCCTTTTCATTAAAAAAATAAGTTTGCGTCCACTTAACCACTGGCCAAACATTTAACATTGTTTGCTTACCATGGTGACTCTTCCAAATGAATTATTTGCTCATTTGGAAATATTTCATTAATCTCTATTTCCATCTACCTCATTTATATGCTCTAACTTTGATAAGTGATATGCTACCATATCTTATGTCCTTTTATCTTTATTAAATTCTTGGAGCAATATCACCCATCTAATGAGTCGAGTTTGTCATCTTTCTTCCTAAACAAGTACTTCAAAGCTGCATGATCTGTGTAGACTACCTATGACCCAATCAGATAGAAACAAAAATTTTCAAGACCAAATACCACTGCTAAATCTCATTTTCAGTTTTGGCATAATTGATCTAAGCATGTTAATTACGTGATTGGTCACTGAACTTTATGTGAATGAACTTCAAAGGTTTACCTGTTAGTCACTGAACTACACAAATGTAATGTCATTTATCACTGAAAACTTCAAAAGTTTCCCCGTTACTCACTAAACTTTACAAAAAGTAATCTTATCCATTATTCAATGTGTAAAGGGGAAACTTTTGCAAAATTTAATGACTAAGGAAAAAAAATTTGAAGTACAACGATCCACTGAAAGCCCTATACAAAATTCAATTACCAATCAGGTAATTAACCAATCTTTATATTTTTTTTCTATGTATTCCTACCCCCACAAATTTATTCTCTCTAGTATCCCCAAACTTAGAAGAAGAATAGCCTTTTATCTTGAGGATAGCTGACAAGTTTGTCTGCTGACTCTCTAATATCAAAGAGGTAATAGAGGATAGTTCTATTCATTGCTTTAGCTTTGATCATATTTCCATCAACACACGCCTGAATAAAAAGCCAAAAATCTATAAGATTCTTAGTTGAAAATGAATATGAATTTCAAAGTTGATTACTATGAAGTGATCAATGCTGAAGGGGTTCTCTTCAAAATAGTTAACTGCATCAACCACTGTTGCCTCTTTGATTTTAGAGAGGTTAGTAGACAACCATATCGATTATCTCAGAGATAAAATATATTATCTTTTCTAAGTTTGGCAATGCTAGAGATAATAAAATTGTAGGGTAATAATACAAAAAAATGAAAAGAGAAAGAAAAAGACTAAAACAAATATAAAGATTGATAAATTACATAATAGGTCACTAAACTTTGTAGAAGACTTCCAACGGGTCATTGAACTTCAAAAGTTTTTTCGTTAGTTACCAGACTTTATAATGTAATCACATCCATCACCGAGAGCTTTAAAAGTCTCCTTATTACTTATTGAACTTTACAAAATATAATCTCATCCATCACTCAGTGACTAATGGAAAAACTTTTATAAAGTTCAATAACTAGCGGGAAAACTTTTGAAATTCAGTGACCAACAAGGTAATTAACCCTGATCGACGCATGTGTCAAAAGTTCTCTTGCATTGTTCTGTCATATGGCATATTCATTGGCATCAAACATTAGCTCGAAGGGTAATTTTTCATTCGGTGCAACTATAATTGGTGTAGTTATTAACTTTTTTTTAAAGTGTAAAAGTATTTAGACATTCATCGGAACAGTTAAAAGACAAATGGATAGGGCATCGATGAGATGACTATTGGCTTAAGTGAACTTCTTTAGCTTCTAACTAGCCCAAAATGAAATCTTCAATCTATATGGGTCAGCCCATGGAGGAGAACCCGCAAGTACGGGCCAAACCAATTGCTTGTAAACTATTAATTCAACTAATCACTTAAAATGTTTCTTTTGCTTATCCTAATCTAAGAGATCTATACACAAAGATGGTGTTAAATTAAAACTAGAACCTGAACCATATAATAAATGCTCAAAATAATTAGAACTATGGAAGGTACAATGAAACTTCGTAGATCTTTTAATTTAGAATGTAGCTACTTTAGGAGAATTGCACTGCATTCCTCGTTCATAAAAAATGTTTTATGTTTTTCCAGTTTTTCTTTATTTGAAAGAATTTCCTTCAAAACTTGGCATAGCGGACACCTGTGTTAATGCATCTACAAAAGGGATGTTGATATGAAACTTCTTGAAAACCTCCACAAGATTTTGCAAGCTATTTCTCTAACTTCTTCTTCTGCGACCTTTGAGGGAAAGGAATTGGTGGCATAAAGCCTTGATCGGACTTGATGCTCTAACTGTGTTGTTACTTTTCTTTCTTTCTTCTCAACTGTGGCTGGTATAGTTTTTTTCTTCCGTTTTGGCTTCATCAATATCTTCCTGGTCATTTTTTATTTTTGGTATTTTCATACTGATCTTTGGTAGTTGCAATATACTTCTGGTTGTTATAGCTTGCCTTGTTCTTTTGGATTAGTTATTATATTGGTTGACAATGTCCTTAGTGGACGTTCTGCAAGTTGTTGAGCTATATGACAAATTTGTGTTTCCAACTTCTTAATAGATGCTTGCTGATTTTGAAAATTTATCCGAGTTTGCTGGAATAATTTATCTATTTTTTGCATATAATGCTAAAACATATCTCTCAAACTTGATTTTTTCCTCACCAGGAATGATTTGAACTACTTTTTCGTTGTAGGTCACTAGACCATCTAAAGTTCAGTGTTGCCTCTAACTTAGATTATATGTTTGTCCATATAGGTTGAAAGGTCAAGAACCATTTTGAATATAATTTATTTGTTTTCTTGAGAGGCTAGCAACAAGAAAGTTTATATAGTGTGATTGGCTACATAATTTTCACATCCAAACTATCACTGCATTTTCTCTTTTTGAGATTTGATCAATAACTCACCTACTTTGTTAAAGCAAAAAATATGCGCATTGGTAGATGCGTTGTTGTCCAGCTCATGAATTCCAGCTAATTTCTTCGAGACTATTCGCTCTGATGAAAACATGGAATGCGTAGTTGCAATCAACTTGAATAAGTCCAAACATTATTGTATTGATTTACCGATTATGGATCTATTTGCTAAAGAATCCACTTAAGGTTTAGCCACGGGTGAAAGGATGGTGTAGGAACACTTTACCTGATTGCCCTTTCTTATCCCATTATTTGGACACTTTCTCAACAACTCCTTAAACATGTCCAAAGGGAATGAGGATGTAGTCGGTGCATTCTCACATCGGTGCAATACACTATCGTAC
>CAIGRL010206143.1:0-15938 GCA_903798325.1 Fraxinus xanthoxyloides | reverse complement strand
AAAAAAAAAAAAAAAGATTCACTAATGCAAAAGATATTTAATAGAATTTCTCGTTCTCTTTGGTTTATCCTTTATGCACGTGCAAGTGAAATTACAAATTACCTTCAAAAAGTTATTAACCTCCGGATCAGTGTTGACAACAGCACCAACATCATTTACAAGCTTAACTATTCTTTTAGCATTAGTGTATGTTGCAAAAGCTTTTCCTCCAATCATGATGGTGCGTGGTGTTGTATTTTTGCGTTGCTCGGGGCTCATCTCCTGCAATTGATCAATTTCAGCAAGTTATACATAAATACAACTCTGTGTGAATCCTATCAATTTAAAAATGTTATGACTCCTTAGTTAAGAAATGTGAAACTTGGTTACACGATCATATATACTAGAATGGATAAAACAAGAACTAATCATGTGCACCAACAAGTGGAGTGGGACAAGTTGAGGATAAATTAAGAGAGACAGGACTTAGGTGGATGGAAGATTCATGCATAAATTAACATGGTCTAATGTAATTGCAAAGGGTTTGATTACATTGGATCTTTTGGTGGTGGTGGTGGTAGTAGTGGTGAGACCTATTGCAGACCCAGAGCAAATTCCCGTAGCTGATCTACAATTTAATAATAAGGATAAGTTTTCTATTTTGTTGTTTGTATGATGCCATACTTTACACTATGGACACTGCTATGTAAGAAAATTGAATAATGTGTTATTTGCTTGATGCCCAGAAATGACGACAACATTAATTCCAGAGAGCTATAAACAAATAGTTTCTGGTGTGTGATAACAAAGCACAATAGATGTTAAGTAATGGCAATTGACGACAATAGAGAAAACGGATAAGTACCACTGTGTACAATAATTAAGTTACTTAAAAGTCTACTTTGGAATGCAAAGAAAGTTGTCTCACCTTCAATTTCTTGTACCTATAGATTGCTCCCAAAATATTTAGCAGCTGCCTCTTGTATTCATGGATGCGTTTAACTTGTATATCAAAGAGACTGTTTGGGTCGATGCTCTCACCAGTCACATGCAGTATGTATTGTGCTAACCGCCTTTTGCTGGCCAACTTAGCTGATTCCCACTCAGCATGCAAGTCTGGATTGTCAGCAAACTTGTGGAAAATAAAGTCAACAAGCATATTAATCTGTCCACAAGATCTCAGTTGAAACAATAACATAAGATTTTGGGAATATCTCATTACATACTTGCCGTAGATTTACAAGTAGGTCCAGATTAGTCACCCATTGATCTGTCTTCAACCATTTGGTGATTATATGACTGAGCTCAGGATTGCAAAACCTGATCCATCGACGAGGCGTTATCCCATTCGTCTTGTTCTGAAATTTAGTTGGCCAGATAGAAACATAATCAGCAAATAACTCGGCCTTCAAGATATCACTATGCAGTTGAGCAACACCATTCACCTGCAGGGACAACATCAATTAAGATGTAAGTTTCTGATTTATGATTAGTCAGATACAATAAAAGTACAGCAGGTCTTAGAAAAGTATGCAATTGCTGCAGTACAATATCATGAAGAAGCCTAGAAAACATCTTGTAAGTGAAGATGTTATAAGTAATTCAATGTAATCAGACCTCTTAATCAAAGGCTTTTTTATTATAATATAATAAATATGGAATACATAGGATCTCATTTTAAAGTTACAGATTATTCATTTTCCCCCAAGATGTGTTTGTTTTAGGCATTTAAGTTCAAGGGAATAAGTTATGAAGACTTAAAAAGGATGCAATCATGGATGTGTGGCCATCCTAAAATGCGTATAAACAAGAAGTGAGAATATGTAAAATAATTCGATATGACACCACATGAGGATAACTAAGGGAATGATTTAAGTGGTCGGGCATGTCCATGCAGACCTCAAGAAGCTCCAATTCACAACCAATAGAACCAGTTAGAAGAAAGTGATGTACACCAAAATTATCATGAGTGGATGTGATTACAAAAGAATTGATTCCATAGATCGTTTATGGAAATTAGAGTAAGATCTTTAATAAATAAAGTGTTGTGGAAATAATTTTTTTTCCTTGATTACAGGTGTCGTTAGAATCTAAAAAACTTTCTTATCGATAGATAGATTGTCTTTACTTCAACACATTCAATGTTCTAGAAACAAACTCACGTGCATGACTATATTTTAAAGAAGTTTGCAATGATCAAATTTATGCATGATGCTGCAGAATAAACTCTTACTGTGTGTGAAGACACCACACATAAGTTGGCCATGCGCACAACTGCCTTCTGTGGGTTGTGATCCAAAATGCGCATGCCAGAAAGTTGATTCTCAAGGTCAGGTCTTGTTGACTGGATCATTGCAATGAACTGTGCCATGCAAGAAAATATCTTAGTTAATAGAACCTTATACACAGGTAGGTAGTAGATGGGGGAATGAGATACCCTCTTGTCAATTTCTTCAATGATTTCCATATGGCGAGGAAGGAGTTTCCACATGACTGCTTGTGACCATTTTTCCAGTGCTTCAGGAAGGACTGTATGATTGGTATAAGCAATTGTCCTGGACACGTCATAAATGTTATCTATGTGCACAAATTCAGAGGACAACATAGCAACAAGCAAAGTCACAATCGTATATAGAACCACTCCAGGATGATTCAGTGTAGAACCTTGTGGTGATATCCCAAGCTTCATCCCATCCAAGTCCTTCAACATCCATTAGCAAACGCATCAACTCGGGAATTGCGAGAGTAGGATGTGTGTCATTCAGTTGTACTGCGACTTTAGTGGGGAATTCAGACCACCGAATATCGTTATTTCCATTGTTCCTCTCCTTAAATCTGGAAATAATGTCCTATAAAAGATACCACATAAGAGAACAGTAGATCAAGTAACATATACTAGATTTCCATATCACTATTAGACAAAGGACCTTGTTTCTTAATTTCTAAGCACTAAAGAGGGAGATTCCTTCGATTGTAAGATTCAGGCATCCTGATACGGCCTACTCAATTGAACAGTAGATGTCTTTTCCATGAAACTTCACATGATGAACAAGAATAGTGACTTGAAGGTGAAAATTCTAACACATTCCCGGAACCAAATTGGATATCTTTTCCAGATTGACATTGTATCAACAAGAAGAATCTTTACATTCTTAAATACTTTTAGGTCTTTAAATAAACTCTGCTGCTAAATTATGCTTTTCACTTACGAATTTCTTAATAGGCTATAGTTTGATAAATATCAAAAAGCTTGTTTGGGTAAAATTATAATGAAATTACAATGTGGAGGAGTAATGGTACATGTGAAATATGTGGATAATAAGTGGGTAGTGGTCGTGAATGTGTGGTTTACATTAATGTTACTTTGACTTTAAATTACAATGAAGTACAAAGTTCCTAAAACAAGTTTCGAGGAGGCCTCAACAAATTTCATTGGTTAAATTTGAATTAGGGTCAGCAAGAAACCAGACCATTTTGGTGGAATGCTGACAGCTTTTGACACAAAGAGCTCATCAATTACATATGAACTAAAAATCATGATGTGTTCACAGGAACATATAAGTAAGAGAACGTCATCACACCTGAAGTGATGCACTACATAGGAAAAACTGCTGCTTTAGTCGTAAAAGTTTTCCATTTTCTGTAGCATCCCCAGGATATAGAACAGCACAAATCTGCAAAAATCCCCGATCCATACACCAAATCAAGCTGAAAGTTGGATCATGTAAACCTCACTAAAGGAGAAAATCTTAAATGCAATAATTAGAATATGGTACACATTCAAGGATGTATATTATTGCTGTCCAATATTTTTAGTTGGTTAAAAAATTATTAACCTGTTGAGCCCCGGAATGAAGATGTGCAGCAGATTCATACTGTCCATCATTAAATTGAAATAAGTCAAAGTCCTCAGCAGTAGCTTTGGCATCCCAGAGACGAAGACTGTTAGTGTTCTTGGTTTTGTATCCAGGAATTGGCACGTCATATGCAACAGCTTGTAAGACCTCACCACCGACCCATTTTCGGCTACAGCATTAGAGAGCATTGCATGCATGAATTTAATTTTTCAAAGAAAACTGTTTGGTTGTTTTAAATTCTTTAAAGAAACTGGCTCTAAGAATAACTTACTTAGAAGTCAACATAATAAAATCATAATGTTTGAAGTTGCACTTACAAGCCATTGGGCAGAACCTCAACATGACCAAAGAATCTTATTGGAAAGACAATATCATGCCTGACAACTTCCCAGGGACTGAACTTCTGCATCAACAACCATAGAATAGGACTTATATTGGTTCCACAAGAAAGGTTAACCTAGTATTAACAGAAGTTCAACTGCAACAAACCTCCAACCAGTCTTCTGCAATTTCCTCTTGGCCTGCTTTGGTGATCAGTTGCTTGAACAGCCCATATCTGTATCTCAAACCATAGCCCCATGCTGGCAAATTCAACGTTGCCATTGAGTCTAGAAAACATGAAGCCAGCCTTCCTAAACCACCATTTCCAAGAGCTGCATCTTTCTCCTAAAAAATTCAATTCAAAACACCCTCTAAATAACTCATGGAAGAAAGTACAGGTCCAGATGAGATCCAATAGGATTATAATCCAAACCCGAGAGTAACTCAGAAATAGTTACCGCTACTAAGCACCTAAACAAGAACTTCATGGCAACTCAATTGATTCATAATAGCAGCCCACGGAAATAGGACTGACATAAAATATAAATACCAGTCATGTCAAAAAGAGAAAAAATAAATACATAAGGGGTTAAATGTTAACCTATCTCTGGAATCTAGTTTATATTACTTCGCAAACCACTTGCATGCCGCTGATCAAACCAAAAACAAACGAAACTGAACACCAACAGAAAACGGAGTCAGGATCTTCATATTACTAGGCACAACTATGGCAATAGCTTATCATTAAGGTACTATTGTATGATTTTTTTTCTTCTGGACAAAATATGAGTATAGACAAAACACGAGATGACATACATCATATATGAAAGGGTTATTGTAGAAAACTACCTGCTCTACAATATTCTCAAGTTCATGACCCAGTTGCTTCAAAGCATTAGCATATGCATTTTGAATGTCAAGATTTCCAACAGCATTACTCAGTGCTCGTCCTTGAAGATACTCCATCGATAGGTAGTATGTTTGCTTTGGGTTGACTTTATGATAATGAAGATAAGTTTCATTCCATTGCTGCAAAAATAACATATTGTATATCAAAGATAATAAAACATTAAAGATGAGTAACTATGACTTTAGCACAGAGAAATTCATAACAATTCAACTACTTAACTAAGACTTAAACTTCTTTCATAAGTTTTTATAATGTCTTTGCAGGTATAAGGTGGTAAAATGTGATTTCCTTAACACAACATGATGGAAAAGGCATGCCTCTTATATAATGATAGTCATATTCACAATAATGTTGACAGGTTAGGTCAAAATAGAATACACCCTAAAAAAATTTTGCACATAGACATCATTGAGTACAATCAACAATCATAAACCTTTTCAGAGATAAAGGAAAAAAGAATTCATGACGTCAAGCGTGTAGTGAACAGGTGCTGCACAAATAAACATGAGACAGAGATTCAACCAACAAAAACACAACCTTCCTTCTCTACTACAATAGTTTTCCTCACGAAATGGCAATGTGAAGTAAAATAAGATAAAAATCAGCAGAGAAGGATTGAAAAAAGGTTCTAAGGAGGAGTAGAAATCAGATATTGTATAACATATACAAATTGTGGATAAACGATTACCTTCATTTAGCATGAGTTTACTCTATATTTACTACAACATAAACTACATGGCTTCCATCCACCTATATCTGGACACACAGGTAATGCCAGACTAACATGAGAAACAATGCTACAGATTAAAAATAAACTGCGGTAATAAGTAACATGGTCAAGAGATAAAAAGAAACTTAAAATGTCGTATAGAATAGGCAAATCCAAGACATTAGCTAATTTGCAAGTATTAAGTATACGCGCATATCATGTTTCAAGTGGCAAGTGAATCAAATTTTCCCAAATGTTTCAACCAAGAGATAAGTCGCTAGTGTTTGAAAGCAAAATTTAACTAAACAAATGTATCCTTCCCTACCAACTTAAGTATTTGGACTAGGTAGTCGAATAGTTCTGCACAGTAGCAGAGCAGGTAAAAATTAATGTAAGTGCTCGCGCCCCTTCATGGAAAAATGGTGCATGTTTCATGCCTTCAAGAGAAACTGAATCCGACATACACTTGAGAGGACATGTTGAAGACTCAGCTTAAATAAATAAATTTTGCCTTGTAAAATTCTAATTTTTCTTTAATAATTTAAGCTTTAAGATGAGGTGGTTCAACCACTAAGAATAGACTGTCATGCCAAAAAAACTACTACCACGCATGCTTGGAAAACCAAATAAATGTTTCATTTCCTTCCCAGTTCTAACAGCAACCCATACAAATCACTACATACATAAAATGCAACCCGATACAAAACCCATGTTCCGAAAGACAGTAAAACTGCACAAGAAGAATTTAGCGATATCATTACAGTAGCAAAACTTCAAATCAGTCAAACATACTTTTATCAATTGATCACGGACGCTCTCTGCAGTTGCATAGTATGCTTGCTCTGGCTCAAACTTGAAAGGGGAAAAATGGGGACTATATTGAGCATGGTAATTAATATTGGACGCAATCTCTGAGGGCTCCTCTGCCAGCGGATGAGCAATTGCTGGAATTTCAGCAGGGATTCCAGCTTTACCAGTTGCAGTACTGTTGGCTTTCAGTGTAGCAGCCATGTCCAGTAGTTAGAATACCTATGGAGAAAACTTCAAATCGTAAGTACATTTCGTGCATATAAGTTACACCTAATCTCGTATCAGAATCATAACAATCACAATGATTGATTCATGCAAACACCTAGATTATCCGAAGAGTTTAAAGAATAAAAAATGTAAAATTAAAAACCATAAATTCACCCATCAAAAATCCCGTTATTAATTTTTCCTTAGTATCACAAATTCTGAAGAATGTAAAGAGTATATCTGCCAAATTCTGAATGTGAGAATAAAAAACAAAAACATATGAATATGGTCATAAGTGAACAAATTTCCAACAGATAAAACCAAAATCTAAGAACATATCAGAAATAAATGAATTAGAATGGCATCAATCATTACGTACTAATCGCAATCCCATTATTTAATTTTTCTTAATATTACAAAATTCAGAAAAATTAAAGAATTTAACAAGTACATGAATTGCCAAAGCTGTAATGCGCAGCCAAAAACAACTAAAAAATGAAAATAAACAAAATCCGAGGTGGTGAATCACTAAAACAAATAAGAATACTTGAAGTAAGAACAAAATATACTACCGATGATGAGCCAATATGCAAATACTCGTACAGGCAAAAAAATGTACTAGAAAAAAGTGAAAGAATCAATGATTATAAAGTAATTGAAAAGCGGTTTGAGGGAAGATGCTGATACAGTACACTAGTAGACATAAAATCGAAGATATTTAAAGAAAGTTCCATACTATGTGATGGAATATGCTAATTGACACAGATATTTGCAGAAAATAAAAAAGCGACAAAAAAACGAAAAAAGCGACTTAGAGAGGGTCTCACTTTTTATGTGGTGAAGAGTGGAATTGAAGAAGATCGATTTTCAATGGAGAGTATCGAATGAACCAAAATAAATATCAGCAGAGTGAGAAGACTACTGTGTGTGTGTGAGAGAGAGAGAGAGAATGAGAGAGAGAGGCTTTCAATTTTCTTCACTTTCAATCTTTCTTCAACAGTTCAACTTCATCACCTATATTTTCTCACCTTCAAATCTTCAGTTTGTTTTGAGGACAAATTTCTTTGGAGGTCCCAATCTTTCACAAGTATAACTTTACATCCTCAGCTATGGAGAAATGTCTAAATGGCTACGTGACAAGCACATGATATGGGGTCGAAAGAGTGATATCGTCCAATAAAGAGCAAAATTTAATGTAAATTAACGTAGTCATTGTCTGGTTTTGGAATAATTAAACATTTTCAAGATAATTTTACCGTTTTAGTAACTTTTAAATATATATTTTATGTCGATAGACGCACCGCTTGCACAATATCAAAAATGTGAGAACTTGAGTGTTATAAATGAAAGACTGACGCATGACGTTAGATAGATATCATATATTTTGCCCCGATTTGACAATCATTATTTAAAAAAAAAAATTATATATACTCATTTTCAACCACACATTTACACAACAAAATATTTTGCATGTAAATGTAAAAACAAAATTATACTTTTTGACCACATATTTTTCAAAAAATCATTATTCAAAACTTTATTTTATTTAAATAATAGTTGTCAAACGGGGGTTTTATTTGAAAGAATAATTAAGTCCATATTTGACAATTATTATTTCAATTTTTTTTCTATGTTCTTATTTTCAATTACACATTCACACAATAAAGTATTTTGTACGTAAGCACAATTTTATTTTTTACTTTTTATACACACATTCTCCAAAAAATCACTATTCAAAACTATTTCACCCAAATAATGATTATCAAATAGGGCTAAATTAGAATCCACAAATTTTATCAACTTTTCAAAAAATATTTCACCAATTGTTATTAAGGGTGTGTTTGAGTTACATTATTTTGGAAGAATGTATTTTGGAATAGTAGATTGATGAAGAATGTGTAGTTGAAAAGAAAGAAAAGTTATTGATATGATAAAAAATATTATTTTATTGAAAAATGTATGATTGAAAATGAGCAAAAAAAAAATGAGAATAAAAATTTTAACATGACTCAAACGTGAGCCAAATTTACTAAAAATTTAATTTTTATCCAAACCAAGGAGCTTAGTGCCGCCAACTTCTTCGATTGATTTTATAAAAAGTTATTACGCAACTAGAACAACATGTTGAAAATCAATTTATTTATGGTTAAATGACTCTCTTAATATGAAGCAATATGCTTAAGCAAGGTTATTCACCCATTTACGCGATAGTGAGGACACTATCACACTAATCAACGAATATAAAAATGCATTATTGAACAGTGTTAAGTGAGCCTTCGGGTCTCATAGTCGGGTAATTATCTTTAGTAGAGGTAATAGCATTATCCAATAGATTCGTGACCAACGGTGCAATATTCCATAAAATAAGTGTGTGAGCGCGTGTAAACGGATGAGCTCGCGCCAACAGGGGACACTTCACGTGATCACCTTCTTCGGATCCATCAATTTTAGTATAACGTGTCAACTTTTTATACCGTCAACTTTCACGGACTTGTAATGAATCAAAAACAGAAGAAATTTTAAAAAAATATATATATTGAATATCTAAATATTCATTTGAAACAAAAATAAATAATTACTAAACTATCTCAAACTTATTACATAATCGATGAACATTATAACAAACAAATGAAAACTTATTTTCTTCTTGAATATTATTTGGTATTGCACAATCGACGGTACCAAACATACCTTATTTAAATATGTATAGCACGTAGCATTATATAATACAATAAATGAGATTTTAATTCATTTTTCATCTTTATTATTGTCTAGTACAATATAGCTTCAATTATCAAATAAAGCATAATGTTGTGTTTGCCGTATTGAATCATACACTATAAAAAATTATTATAAATTACAATGAACGATAGTACGTAAATGGTATTATGATGGATTAGTTAGATAATATTCCTCACTTTTTTATTCAAAAAATCACATTTAAGCTATAAGCCCTACCATGTAAAAGAGGCATGGAGATAAATTTAGCTCGAACAAGAAAAAATATAACAAATGACATTCTTTTAAATAAAAATAAAAAATACTATCGATCTACTTGATGCTATTTATTATAATTTTATACTAAATCCCTTAAGTGTTTGATCTGAAGTGCCAAACACAACATTAGTTTAAGATATAAGAGAACTTCTCTTCAATTCGACACGCTATTTTGCAGGGGATTTTTAGCCCATGTTTGCGCCCCCCCCCCCTCTTTTGTTCAATTCTCCTTTCCCTACAGTGACATCTGACAATTAGATCATTTTTTGTGTTGAATTGTGGCAATAGAGGCGGGCCATACATGACAGTAGAGGTGCGGTGGTGTTGTAATTTCCCATGAAATTTTTGTTAACTTTCAATATCTAAAGACCATTTCCCAATTTTTACTATTCATTTATCATATTTATCACAAAAGAATGAATCTGTCCTATTTGTATTTGCAAAAATTGATTGCTCATGGATTCTACTACACAGGGGACATGTATTAAAAAAAATCGTCTAAGCCATTTTCGATGTAAAATTAATTTCGACCAATTGTTATTTATGCTCAACTAGAATAAATTTTATGTAGACATTTTCCTCGACGTCGACAAGTTAATTGAAATTCCAAACACATGTAGCCCAAGGAAAAAAATTACACTTGTAGCTTATTTTTAACGTAGCGCTTGTGCCATATAATCACACAGTTGTAGCCATGGTATATCCTCATCAACAATTGCATCTTGCTCTGCAGCAATTTCATCTTCTTCATCCAGTAGGTCTATCTCAATTTCATCGTCATCCAATTCTTCTGCTCTCATAAAGCCCTCATCCGGCTATTGTTCCTCCGGAGGAAGTTATGTATCCCCACAGTGGCAACGACTAAGGTGGTATGCGCTCGCATATTGTAACCAGACATTCGATCAAGAATCTTCCATTTTTGTTTCCAAACGCTGAACGCACGCTCGACAATGTTACGGCACGACGACTGATGAAAATTAAAGCGTTCACGTGCATTTCGGAAACGACGACGTTTCCCATCTGCAGAATTGCCAAACTCTTGAAAATGATATCGAATGTCAAAACCCTTATATAGAGCCATATTCCCAGGCCTATGTGCGAACCCGGAGTCGACCAAGTAGTATTTTTCGTTCGCGGGTTGTGGGAAATTGACCTCCAGACTATGTATAGCTCGAGCCAATATGCAACTGTCGTGTGTGTTGCATGTGGTTCCCAGTAGTACAAACGTAAAATAAAGATTAAAGTCGCAAGCGGCCAAAACATTCTGTGTTGGAATTCCCTTCCTACCAATGAAGTTTTCCCTTCTATGTTTAGGCAGCACAGCTCTGACATGAGTTCCGTCAATTGCACCGATACAATCCTGAAATAGGGGATAGCGCTCCGGATTCGAGTGATGGTGTGCCGCGCCTTCGTTGTACCTTTGATCTGGTTTTATCATGTTTGCCGAGAACGAGAGGCATGCACGTAGAACCTTCCTAAAATAATGACATATTGTCTGCAACGAATGCCCGAATAAAGTCCGAACTTAACGATATCCTTTACCGTGTGCCAGTATGCACAAGAACATCCCGACCTGTTCATATATTCGATATCCGAACTTGTTGAAATGTTGTACTCATCACGCAATATATGTGTGAAGTGCATAAACATGGGAGGATACATCCTGAACTCTTGGAAATAAGTTTGTGGATAAATATAAATATTTTGTAGCATGAAAATGTGGTCGCATCGCATTGTAGGAAACAAATATCGACATGCTGTATTCGGGGCCCAGTACTCACGAACAATGAGTTTGGCTATTCTACAATATTCAAGCCACGTGATTATGTCGTCTTCCAACTTCTGGATAACATCTTCGTCAGAACTCATATTGGAATCAGACATATACTCGATATTGCAATCTTGTTCGGAACAAGAGTACACCGCTGAGTTGTTGGACATCTATGCGATGGGATCGAGAGTATTTAGTAACGAGCGCAGTGAGTTCGAAAATAGAAATGAACAAATGCACCTACAAGGAAACTTGTGCTACGCTTTAGGCTCTTTGATTATTGACATGGGATACAAACGTGAATGGTATTCTCATATATGAGGATTTGATTATTTATAGAAAGAAGCTTGTTTGAATAGTTTGTTTGTGGAAAAAAATAAACTGCAATCAATGGGATTCCCTGACTCTAGCTTTAGCAAGGAATACCTTCAATAGAAAGGGTTCCCCGAGTTGCTTTTGTAGGGAATATATTATTTCTTACAGAAGATACATGTCAATGTTGAAATAATACAACATGCCTGATGGAAATCAGAAGCAAACAAATAAAAATTTAAAAACCATGCCTTCAGCAAAACAGTTACAAACAAAAAATTTTAAACTTTCCAATTCATTACACATACGTCTACAACATACAACAAACTTTCAATTTCAAAATACAAAGTTCACGAGCACAAATAAAATCCGTAACATGATACATATAAAATCCATAATATGAAGAGCCTGAAGGAGGGCATATGATTAGGGGGTCAGTTCTTACGAGGGTTCGACTGATTATCGCAGTCGAAGCAATACTCGATAAGCTTAAATCGGAAGTATGGGGTCTTCGTAGCACGGAACGAGTTCCTATTTTCACGCACTTGTAAGAACCACAATGCAAACAAGTACAGTGGCGAGCCCTCCTTCACATGGCCAGAAGACAGCAGTTCGTTTACGCACTCATCGACGACATGTCAACATTCTTATTTGATCTCGCAATCAAGGCGAGATCTGTTCCAACACTAATCATATGCTCAAGAGAAGCAGAAACCTCTCTTGCGCTATACTTCTTTTTTCCTTTCCTTTTTCCTTCCCAGCATTGAATGTAATTTTATCCCCACTGTGTCTCGGATATATTCATAGAGGAGTGACCTCTATCAACGACGGGGCTATCACTGGAATCAGTTCCTTCCGTGTTGATTGGGAACTTGTCGCCTCTGTCATTTTGATCACTATATGTACCCAAATCAAAACACCGCTGTGACAACTTTGTCGGTGACAATGCATACTTTGTTGAATCCCCAGTGTCGCCAAACAATTTACCGTAAGTATCATAGATCTCAGAGCAGTCTCTATTTTTGTACTTCGTATCTTTTCGATTCTCCTGCATGTACAAGTTATCCGTCAAAATTGAAGCAGAAGATAAAATAGAAAATCATTCAATAGTACCATTCAATAGAATTGTTAACATTCAATAGTTAAAGTGAAGAATACCTTGATTTTAGCTTCCCACCAGTGTTCAGGGACGACAATTGTACCCGTGTCGGAGTGGTACTCAATACCAGTGCATCGTAGCAGCTCGAAGAGGTACTGGCGCTCCATTCGCAGCTTAGTCCAATAGTTTTTTAGCTGCGTGATCGTCCAGTTCTTGCCTACTGATCTATTGAACAATTCAAAGAGACGTTGCCATCCTTTAGTCGAAAAGCATTTCTCTCGTCTGTGACCCTCAGCAATAACAATTTCGCAATTTGAGATGAAGATTTTGTGCACCGGCGGATCCCATTTTGCAGACTTCCAGAGATATTTGGTAGGGGGTCCTGCAGGTGCGAGGACCAATGTTTGAAGTGGTCAGGGAACCCAAAACTGTATTGCTGCAACGGGAAAAGTTGAAGAATGTCACAATTCAATTAACCAAAATACAAAACTAAGACCTTAGAAACCCTATCCCCACTCCCTGAAAAAAAAGGATGAATGCAACAGATTGTTAGCATTCCATATCAACAGATTGAGCTTCCTCCACTCGTGATTAATGCAAAATTACAAAGAGAATTGGCAACACCAACAATTGCAGAAGAAAATGACAGAAGAAACAGATATAAACCAGCAAGAAGAACACTGAAGAACAGAGATCGGATTTGGAACATGAAGACTAACCTCCTCAGTCTTTATTCATCAAGAGACTTAAGGCTCCTAATCAATTATTAACTAACAAAGGCTCCATGTAGTTGAAGATTCTAACTGGCATCAGTTACAACCGGTAGACTAAAGCTCCTAATTAACTGATTTTTATTCCAACATCTTTTGTAATAGCTAAAGAATCTAAATTCGAATCCAAGGAACCATTGTCTTACAATTACAATAGACTAATAGCAACAAAATTGGCCTAAGAATAAAAGAAAAAAGGAACATCAAATCGACATTGCTAAGCACCAAGTAGCTAAGTAGTAGCAGTAACAACACCCACCTGAAACCCACAACATACTATATTCTAGAAAAGCTTAACTATTAGTGGAGCATGTTTGGCAAATCTTAACCATTTTGAAGATGAGACAGCTTACCGTGCTGTGTTCGGGATAATATTGTCGATGGGGTCCTTCTTCGGCCATCACACAGTTCCTCGTGTCAAGATCTTGTGGTCGTCGATTCCAAATGAAAACGAAAGATATGTTCTTCTACCAAGTCAGAACGTTGGTGGTATAACGCGATGCACTATGGAGGAAGGGAGTTTAGACTGGGTACTGTTTATTTCTCGATTATCTCGAGTGGAAAGCTCAGCGGTTTCGATTTACTGGTGGGAGGTTCGACTGTGTGTTGAAGAAAAGGTATTTTCTGAAACTTGGGATGAGATATGCTGTAGGCAAGTTATGGAGGGCAAATACGGTATTTGCCAGGCAAAAGCAAAGTAGTCATCCAACGTTTCTAACAGCATTTTGAGGCATGGTTGGAATTCTGATATTGATTAAGGGGGTTGCGTGTCTTTGTAGGTTCTACTGTAGCAGAAGTAGAATTTATGCAAAAAAATGAAAATCAAACACTAGCTTAATGAAAGCTTGAGAACACGAGATTTGAACTATTTCTATACTATAGTAATTGTCTGTTTGAGCCCCATTCTCAAAAATTAGTTTTTTCCGAATTTATTCTTAATCATACATTTTTTTTCAATAAAATAATTTTGCTCGTAAATTCAATTTTTTTTCTTATTTTTTAATTAAACATTCTTCAAAACATCACTATTATAAAATTTATATCTAAAAAAAATAAAAATAAAAAAATAAAATGCTCAAACACGGGCTAAATCACTTTATAATAAAGATATGAAGGGGGAGACATCACAAACTCTACACGTCTTGTAATGTTGGTAACCATTTTTGGCTAAAACATTTATCGAACACTTTTAGCTAACCAAGTCTTTTTTTTTAATTATTATTTTTATACCCAAGTGTCCACATTCGACGATTAATTTTGGAGTCTACGCCTTGACCCCTCAAGACGCAGATCGATAAACCGCGGGATGTGCTCCAAACTGGCCAGGGTCCAAGAGTCTCCCCACTGATCTGTCAAAATGTCGAATGAGTCAACATATGTTGCACCTTGCCTTTTAGGAGAGAGTCTGTCTTCCAAGAGTCTCAAGAATCAAATCCGCGACCTCTGAACTGTCGCAACTANAAAAAAATAAAAATAAAAAAATAAAATGCTCAAACACGGGCTAAATCACTTTATAATAAAGATATGAAGGGGGAGACATCACAAACTCTACACGTCTTGTAATGTTGGTAACCATTTTTGGCTAAAACATTTATCGAACACTTTTAGCTAACCAAGTCTTTTTTTTTAATTATTATTTTTATACCCAAGTGTCCACATTCGACGATTAATTTTGGAGTCTACGCCTTGACCCCTCAAGACGCAGATCGATAAACCGCGGGATGTGCTCCAAACTGGCCAGGGTCCAAGAGTCTCCCCACTGATCTGTCAAAATGTCGAATGAGTCAACATATGTTGCACCTTGCCTTTTAGGAGAGAGTCTGTCTTCCAAGAGTCTCAAGAATCAAATCCGCGACCTCTGAACTGTCGCAACTAAGAGTCCCCTCCTTTGCCAGTAGGGATGTGCCACGGGACGCTAACCAAGTCTTTTAGGTTTATGTCAAGTTGCATATACACTAGTATAAACATTTATAGCCTTTTAAGGTCCTTTTGTTCATAAAGGTCTTATCACTCTTTTTAAAGTACGGAAATGAGAAGCAATTGTAAAGAAAATTTATGATCATCAAGATGAGTCTCTTTATTGTGTAGTTGAGAGAAAAAGAGAGGCTATCAGTCCATAGACCAAGTGCAATTCTACAACGATATTGCATGAATGTAACTCTCGCAATGAAATTGAAACCAATTAAAATGCATATT
>CAIGRL010206138.1:0-19693 GCA_903798325.1 Fraxinus xanthoxyloides | reverse complement strand
TGAAAACATCCAAAACAAGTTTTGAAAATCTTGGGTTCATTATAACTGAAAACACCCAAAACGACAAATTTATCGTTTTGTGTTTCCTTTGAAATTTTTAACTTGTTTTCAAAAATGCATTTTATAAAATAGGAAAGAGAACGCGTTTGAAAAATCGAAAACAGAAAATGACTTGAAATTGGTAAAGAGAACATCCCTAAGGTTTCTTGTCAAACACAAAATTGGATGCTTAAATCGGGACGACGTCGTTTTGAGTGACTACACCAGAATTCAACACGTTTCAAAAAAAAAACTCCCATCTTTTATATGATTAGGGATGATACAAAGAAATGGAAAAAGCTCTATGTACATAACTTTTTACTTAAAATTTTACCTAATTGCCAGTGGCGGCCCCCTATTGGGGGGGGTGTCTGGGTCAATCATTTACCAAAAGTTTTATCTAATCGTCAAGTGACGACCCTTTATTGGGGGTGCCTTATCAAAAGTTTCACCTAATCGCCAAGTGGCGACCCTCTATTGGGGGGCACTTGTGGACCCGACACCCCCAATAGGGGACTGTCACTGACGATTAGGTAAAACTTTTGATAAATAATTTGGTACATGTATCACTTCCCGGAATGGCCAATCTCAACTAATTCCCCTCCAATATTGCTAGTAAAATAGGACCGGTCGTAATGGTACACGTTTGAAGTCTGAACGTCAAATTCTACGCACAAAAAGAAAGACTGCTGACGGACCCACCTACCCACCACGAACCTTGTGCATTGTAGTCGTCGCCTTCGCTGGGATTCAACTCTGCGAATCCTCTGCATCATCAGCTGGTAAAATCTACTCTCTCTCTCTAATCTATACATATACATACATACATACCCACCTTAAAATTGTTTGTATTTTGCAAACTCAGTTCCATTCATTATGTACCAGATTTTGTTATCATTTATCTGTCTGATCGATTTACAATTTGTACAGTTCTTCCAGTTCAGTTGACTTTATAAATCGACATGAGTTTTTAATCACAGTGATATCTATTGACAGTTAATTTCAGTTCTACTCAGTTGAACTTGAACGCACTATTGCAGCATCAGATCTAAAATCATAGAGAAATGGCTATGTAAGTTAATTTTTAATTTTGTTTCTTTTTTTTAAATCCATGACATTTCCGTACAATGGGAAATTTATGCTAAATTATTACTTTTGATGGTTGATAGAGTTGCTTCTGCTCCTGGAAAGGTTTTGATGACTGGGGGTTATCTTGTTTTGGAGAGGCCTAATGCTGGAATTGTACTTAGTACAAATGCTCGATTTTATGCAATTGTGAAGCCACTTTACGAGGAAATCAAATCTGAAAGTTGGACATGGGTGCGTATGGCTTAATACACACATATTTATCTTTTCTTTTATGAATAAAATTTGAATTCGTTTGAATTTAGTTTATTTTATTTTATCTCTATTTAGTTTATATTTTTTTGGAATGTTCTCTTTTTGATTTGACATCACGTGGAAATTCTTAAAATCAACCAGCTTTGCTTGCAAAAATAGAACCAGTGTCGGATTCTGGTCATGTTGTGATGGGAGGATATTTTTCATCACACATTGTTATACAGGGCTGTGCTTAGGCTGGAAATTCGTCAAATAATCATTTGTGTATTGAACTGAATGAATTTTTGGATATTTTCATGATTGCAGAGTATATGATGGCTGGATTTATTTACTGATGCAGTTTTGTTCTCTTTAATTGCTTAAGGAGTAATGTGTCCTAAGGTTTACTTATTTGGGTTAGTGAAGTTTCATTTATGACACCCTCCCTCTTGTGTGAACACGTATCTCATATAAACAATGAATGTCAGCTCCTCGCTTTCAAACAAATTTTAGTATTACCAGATATGTTTCAACTTATGGTTTCCTGTGGAATCTAGAAAAATAACTTTGATCTACTAATTTGAGTATACATTTCTTTACCCATCTTTGTTATTTTTGGGGGTCTCATGAACAAATCAGAAGCCTCGCCATTATATTTTTAAGGAGTGAAAGAAGTTTAAACGCAAGTGCAAGATACTGCAACGTTTAGTAGGAATTATTTGTTTGATCCTTAAATATGTTTTTGTAGAAGTTTAAGCGAATATGATCAGAGATCACTTTCTGATGAGATAATTATGTCCTTTCTATTGTGTCATGTGACAAATTTCTTAATCACATGTCAGGCGTGGGCAGATGTGAAACTAACTTCTCCTCAAATGGAAAGAGAAACTATGTACAAAATGTCACTTAAGCATTTAACACTCGAGTGTGTTTCTTCAAGGTAAGCACGAATTTGTACATACATAGTATTCCTTTCTCGCGAGCTTCATTTCTCTGATCACTTGCAATTGGGCATCGAACATACTCTAATTATGCTAACAGCTTAACATTCTTTTAATCAAATGAATATAAAAATACATTTAACAATTAGTTTTTAATGTGAAGTTCTGATGCTGATCTTTGATTTCAGTGCATCGAGGAATCCATTTGTAGAATATGCAGTGCAATACACAATAGCAGCAGCATATTCTACATTTGACAAAAATAAGCAGGACACATTGCAAAAACTTCTTATGCAAGGTAATGTCTGATATTTCACGTGTTTATAATTCTCTCTGTAAATAAGCAATTTAAAAAATTCTAATGTCTCAACTGGATTAGTCATGCAGGTCTTGATATTACAATATTAGGTTGCAATGAATTTTATTCATATCGGAATCAGGTATTACACCTCTGCTGTATTCTTCTAGACAATTTATTTTTTTCCGTAGATGTGCATTGGAAAATTTTATCTGCTCTTTCAATTTTGACAGCCTCCGTAGTTTATGTTTAGTTACATTTTGCTTTGAATATTCCAAAAGTTAGCAAATCTAGATTTTACTTCTCCTTGTACAAGATCTCTCATACATTTTACAGAGCTATAGTTGGCCAAAATATATTGCAGCGCTTTAGTATCAAAAGATCCACCGGCAGTTTCTCATCAATCACCATTCTCCCTTACAACTCTCTGAATTGTGGTTCATTTTTTATATCATTGTGAGCTTGTTTGTGGACTTATTTTCTTCCTTATAAGCAAATAAGTATGGTTATCTTCCACACAAATATGTGTGGGACAAACACTCTTGTTCTTTTTTCTGTGACTGAAAAGCAAAGTTTGAAACTTTAACTGTAATAATAGGCAGTTTTGCTATTTCACCTTTCTAGTTTTTCATGTGATTTGTAATCTTTTCATATTTCTACAGTTTGATATGAAGTGAAGTTTGCTTGCATCTTGTTTTTCAAATGGATGTTTGAGACTGCTGGTGGGGAGGGTGTAAGAATGGCCTTTAAATTATTCGAACTAGGGCAAAAATTGAATACAAAAAAATGTCACCTTGGTGCAGAGTAACAATTATCATACATCTGCAGATGTCTGCTTCCTCTATTTCTTATTCTAGCACAAACTTCTTGTAGCATGTGATTGTTAAATATGGAAATACATATTTAACAGTGATAGTCATGCCTCTCTCTTGTGCCAGTAATAGCTACAGACTATCTTGGCAAGATGGCTATGTGATTTGGCCTAAGACCCTGAGAACTCATCATTTGTGAAAGCATATTTTGCACAACCTCAGCTTTGCAGTGCACAAAAAGAGGAAACTACAATTGGAAAAATGGTGCAAACAGCAGTATATTTAATATTTGAATATAACGACAAAGTTTCACTCTTATTTCTTTTTCCTTTATAGAGTTTAAACCAAAAGTTTCTTTTTTTAACTTTTAAAGGATCAAGGCCATATAAGTTACTGACGTGATTACTATATAATCAGTTATGCTGATTTCTTGTTTTACCTATGTGTATGCCATATATGGCACCAACTTATCACACCTGACTATTGATGCTGAAGTTATTCTCCAGAAGTTAATCTTTAGCAAAATGACATTTTCCTCATTTTGCGTACTGATTCGTCACCTTGCATAACCAAATTCAGCACCATATTGGATATTCCATCTTTCAGTTCTCATTTTTCTTTTTTCCTTTAGTTTGGGGTGTTGGAGGGTTAATTTTGATGCATTGAGTTCCTCTCCACTTTATGTGGACATGTAACTACGCAATTTAATATCATATTTTAAGTTACAGGTGTGTTTTTCTCTACTTCAGAATGTTATTTTCTAAGATTGTGATATATACTGGGAAATTTCCAAACAGGAAAATGGACTTTGAACTGTTCCAATTATTCTATTACTAATGACAATGTAGCATTTGTCATGATGGTGAAGTATACTAGTCTTGGGAGAATTGGACAAAAAGGAAAAGTAAACGTCGGCAGAAGTTACATAATATTCAAGTTGCTTGTTATAAGAGAAGAACAAGATTCTTTGTTATAGTCATATGCTTGTATGCATGCTAAATATGATCCAAACATGATATAATATTGAGATTTTCAGTTACTTGTCTGGTTATACTATTCAGGTTTCAGCGGTTGTCCCCATGCCGGTGTATGTTTGTTAAAGCTTTTTTTAGATTATATGCAGTGGGTCTTACTGGATGAGTGGATAAAAATATGTTTGACCAACTTGTAAGCTTGAAAAATCACTCCCAAACATGCTCTAAATAAAATCCATATTTGATAGGTATACATATGTGCGCGTGTGTCACTCACGTCTTGACGTATATACACTTTTGAAGACTTGCATACAGAAACTTGAACCTGTACTTTAGTGGAATATCATTATTTCTAGATGATGAATCATGAGAATATAACATCTCTGTTTTACAGATTGAAGCATGTGGGCTTCCATTGACACCAGAATCATTGGCTTCCCTTCCACTCTTTGCTTCAATTACCTTCAATGCAGAAGAATCCAGTGGACAAAACAGCAAGCCTGAAGTTGCAAAAACTGGCTTGGGATCATCAGCAGCCATGACAACTGCAGTTGTTGCTGCCTTACTTCATTACCTTGGAGTTGTCAACCTTTCCTCGACTAAAGGTCAACTTGAGGAAAATAAAGATGCTAGGGAGCTGGATATTGTGCATGTGATTGCTCAAACTGCTCACTGTATTGCACAGGGTAAAGTTGGAAGTGGTTTTGACATTAGTTCTGCCGTTTACGGCAGTCAACGGTATGTTCGGTTTTCTCCAGAAGTGATTTCGTCTGCTCAGGTATCCTACTATAGCTTCCTGTCTATCTCACTAATTATGCACTTGCTAGTATAAAATTATAAATACACCCTCTATCTTGAATTGAAAATATGTTTGGAAGTTTTGGATCTGGCATCGGAATGAAGAAGTAGAGTTTCTCACTTAATAACTTTCAGGGTACTCAAAAGTCAGTTGAATAGATAACCATCATTACCCGGAAGGTGTCTGTGCAAAGATTATAAGGTTATACCCGATGAGAGCCTAACAATTTAGTAGTGCTTGATGTGGTTAAGGAAAACGAAAGAGCTCTCAATCACATGGAAAGACTAAGGGTTCACAGGTTTTGTCTGTATTTTGGTGGTTGATTCCACTGTAGAAGGTTTCAACATTTGCGCAACTGCACTAAGTGCTTTGTTTCCTTACCTATGCTGTCTATGTTGTAATGCTGACATTTGCTGAGCAATTAAAAAGAAGTGAGAGAGTGAGAATCAACAGACCATTGAGTTGAATAGCTCATACAAATTGCTAGGGTGTGATTGATTGTAGTTAACAAGTGTGAGGGGGAAAAATCTTTGAATTTGACGACTGCGATTGAAAAAGAAAAGTCAAGTGGCCACTACCTCAAGGGGAAGAATACGAAACTGGGTTGTGTCCATTGTTGTGCTAGGATGCATCATATGTGGGTCCAGCAAAGAGCCACTATTCGCATTCATAAGGAAGGTTAATTTCGCATGAAATGACCGCATTTGAAAAATAATGCTAGCAATTGATTAACAGGATCTTCATTAGCGTCCTGACTCATAAAATAGTTTTGATATATTTTTGGAATGGATTCTATACAGCACATGACCAAGAAGATCATTTTTTATGAATCTTGACAAAGGGCACTTAAAAAAATGCCAATTGGATTTCATCTTGCAAACACTTTATGTCCTTTCTTTGCTGACATCAATTCAAGCTTATTTCCATAAGGGTCACTGCCAGTTTTTTATCATTCCACCCCGTAGGGTTTAAATAGTGATGGTATCATGTGTTCAGGGGCTAAGGGTTGTTGATAGATAAAGGGGTGCCTATTCATGTTCAGATTTCTCACTGAGATAGACCAGGAGTCCATTAGTCATGACATAATAACATATTCTACTGTAAAATGAAATCCAAAAAATAAATAAATAAATAAATAATAATCATGAACTGTCTTTAGCTCTTGTTTTTATCATTGTTTCAGGGAGGGATGATAATAGAAGAGGCCATCAACAATGTCCTAAAAGCCAACTGGGATCATGAGAGAACTAAATTTTCACTGCCTCCCATGATGACTCTTGTAAGTCCCGCAAACATTCCATGTAATGCTATTTTAAAATGTCTGTTTTGAGATGCTCACAATTATTTTTGGTTTACAAGTTACTCTTAAATTTGTAGTATAATACCATTTCTATGTCTATCAGTTTCATTATTTGTTATGCACATGAAGCACAAATATGAACTTCTGTCATCAACCACGACCTTTGTTGCTGCCACTTATATAAACTACTTGAACATTGACTTCAAGACTTGATCTCTGATCATATATTTATATTTGCTGGTTGGGATATTCTTTTGTAGACAGTATTTGGCTTTTATAACTTGTAACTGTGGGGAACCTTCGAGATGAAATGTTGTGTCATGCTTAGTTAAAGGTCAGCAGTTGCAATGTGCTATCTGCTTCCTCCTTTTAGCTAGATATGTATAGTTGATTGTGTTAAAATGTGAACCACTTGATCTGAAAGTTTAAGCTATTAAATATGACACATTTATATCATTTTAATATTTTCTTCAACACGCCCCGTGTGATTTTTTTTTTTTCCTATCAAGACCTAAGACGTGGATAATTTAATTTAAATGGGTGGCGGCAAGACTTGAACTCGTGATCTTTGCCGGCTTTGATACCATGCTGAATCACTTGATCTGAATACTTAAACTGAAAGAAAGGGCACGTTTATATCATTTAAATATTATCTTCAACCAATATAACTAGACAATAATCAATTTGGAAGAACGTGTCAGTCTTACAATACCATCTTTGACCTAGTATTTGTAAATAAATATGAAGCAGGTATTTACTATATTATTCTCCCTCAAACTTGAAGCATGTATATTATATGCTCTCAACTCATTAAACATTGTAACAAACCTCCTGAACCACCCAAAGCCTAGATAAATATATAAGCTTTTTCATCCACCTACTTAACATGGGATCAATAAGTTATCTATATAAAACGTTTTCTTGTTCGAGTGATAATCAATTCAGTATGCTTCATCCTCTCAGTACACAGGGTTAAATGATGCATGGGATACTGCCAGGTTTCCACGTAATCTCTGACCCTCTGTTCCTTGAGAATGCTCAAACCTGATTTTCTGTAAAATGTTCTTTAAACAAATGTAGTTGTGTTGTGAGCCATAGCTTTGGACTACTATCCAACAGTGGATCTAGCAACAACAATGTGCTTCTTAATTTTCAACAAAAAAGGAAAGACTAAGCCATAAAGAAAAATGATGTTGGACATCACATAAAACGAATCGGACATCCAGCAATCTAATGGACGGAAGCAGGGGAAAAGGATAGTCCAGTTAATAGAATTAAGATAGGAAATTGGAATATTGGGACACCTGCAGAAAGTCCATAGAATTAGTCGCTGTGATTCCGTAAGAGGAAAGTGAATATCCTTGCATACAAAAGATCAAATGGGGGCAAAGAGAAGAACGGGAATGGAATCGAAATAATTATTGAATCAGATTTAAAAATAACTTGGGTGGTTGTGGATCTAGAAACAACAATGTCCTCCTTACATCTCCAAAAGCCTAAGCTATATAGGAAAATGACACTGGACACAGACACAATATGAAATAAACATCCCGCAATTTAATGACCAGATATGCTTCTTGTCTTTGCATCAGTTAAGAGGTGAATGTCATTGCTCACTCCATATCCATACTTAGATTTAGCTAGGATTATGAGCCTTCTGCAGGAACATCCCTTCGGCCCCAACTGGGAGAAGATAGGACTGCAAGTTATCCAGAAGTGATCAGCTTAGAAGTGGAACTTGTGCACCAAATAGTATAAACAAAAGTTTTTAACTTCCAAAGGTTATTGAGCTTGTGCCCGCAAAGGTGACGAAGTGCTCCTCCAAAATTTCACTTGCCACACTCTCTCTCTCTCTCTCTCTCTCTCTCTCTCTCTCTCTCTCTCTCTCCGGCACATCTTGCATCATATTTTAATAGGGGGACAGCACAAACACTTGGTCGTATTACAAGGAACTGGAGTATGCATTATTTGAATCTTTTTTCATTTTCTCTTTTAAAGGTGCCTTCAATTAATCATGATATACATGCAGTTACTTGGAGAACCGGGGACTGGAGGGTCATCAACGCCATCGATGGTTGGTGCTGTAAAGAAGTGGCAAAAATCTGATCCTGAAAACTCTCTAGAAACATGGAAGAAGTTGTCAGAAGCAAATTCTACACTTGAAATGCACCTCAACAACTNCTCTCTCTCTCTCTCTCTCTCTCTCTCTCTCTCTCTCTCTCTCTCCGGCACATCTTGCATCATATTTTAATAGGTGGACAGCACAAACACTTGGTCGTATTACAAGGAACTGGAGTATGCATTATTTGAATCTTTTTTCATTTTCTCTTTTAAAGGTGCCTTCAATTAATCATGATATACATGCAGTTACTTGGAGAACCGGGGACTGGAGGGTCATCAACGCCATCGATGGTTGGTGCTGTAAAGAAGTGGCAAAAATCTGATCCTGAAAACTCTCTAGAAACATGGAAGAAGTTGTCAGAAGCAAATTCTACACTTGAAATGCACCTCAACAACTTAAGCAAATTGGCAGAGAAAATTAGTGATGTTTATACAAGTGTCATCAATAGCTGCAGCAATCTTACTCCCGAGAAGGTATCATAAGTTCATTTATTAAAGCTTGAGGCAGAAGATGCTACAGTAATTACTATCTTTTTCAATATACACTTCCTTAGCTATAATGGGAACATTTGCTACCTAGGTATGTGTTTATGTAATATATGTAAACAGAACCCTCAAGGAACACTTGCTATAGAAACATCTATGATTAATGAAGATATTGTAACAGAACTTTCTTCTTGATTCTTCAGCCATCTACATATACAAATATCTTGCTAATTAAACCTTCAGTGCTTGAAATCTGCTAGTAGTATCTGATATGATCCTTATTAGATACAGCATAAGGAAAGCTCAATTTATTTGGTTTTTCATTTATTTGAAGGATAATGTTAGAGAATCTCTGTCCATTTGGAGGATACAGAAAGAGTCACGATAGAGTACAATGAATTTGTGTAAATAGAAGATTGCTAGTCATGCAGAATTGAACAATACTTTGAAACAACTAATACTTGTAAACTGAGAATTTTGATAGGACTACCTTTTCTTCCTTTTACTTATTCCTTTCTTTTCATTGGTTGGGCAAGTATTTAACTAAGCATTCAGATTTTCTTAACAGAAAATAAGAAATACCGTAGAACATAATGGGGGCATATCCCTTTGTATAGAATGCATCCAACTGGGGCATACCCTTGCAAATGAATGGTTCTATATCTCTATAAGCACTTTTCTAAGTAGAGGCATCTGAAAATGTTATCTGAAGGTTAAAGCTCATTTCCCAGTAACAGAGATTATGCATCTGGGCTTAAGACAGCCCGTCTCAACCTCTGCTTAGATATTACACCACTTGCACATTTTTGGATGTCTCAAACCAGAAACTTTTGTAGGGTGTGAATTTGCGTCTCATAAACGTAGCTGGTACAATGAAGTATAGAACAACATCCCTCGTGAATTAGCTAATCAAGTTATGATTATGGGCTTATCACATGAAATCTCTGACCTTTCTTCTCTCTCGCTCTCATGCACGCACTCACGTTCACTCGAGTGCACACACACTGACACTTCAACACTTTTGACCTTTCCATTCTGATTTTGGCACACACATCCTCACGTATATTTTGGATTTTTAAATTGGTTCTTTTGTTGATTAACAGTGGAATGAGACGGCCAGTGAGCCAAGCCAAGTAGAAGTTGTTAGAGCATTGTTAGGAGCTAGAGATGCAATGCTTGTGATCCGGTATAGCATGCGCAAGATGGGAGAAGCTGCCGGAATTCCTGTGAGTATTCAAGTGAAGTTTTTATTTATTTATTTTTTTTTTTTGTGCTTGCGCTCGCCCATGTCTCCATTTTTCTCTGGTTTATGTTAATTGTCCTTTCTTATTGGTGCATAGATTTTCTACATTTGAAACTTCCGCATCATTTTTTATGTGTTGAACATTTTTCTAAAAAAAAAAAAATTAAAATCTGATGTTCTGAGGTGAACCTGTCCATCCGTTGATAGTTTATGACAATCAATTCTGCTTAGTAGCTGTTTTCTGTGAAAGAAGAAACTGGTATTTCAATTTAATGCATCCAGGTAGTCATGATGTTGTTTTCTAGTTTCGTGGGGGCAAGATGTTTTTTTTGATAGGTAATCACGTAATTTTATAAATGAAAATCAAAAGATATTACACAAGTAAAGCTCATAGACATTAAATCCATGCATTTTGTTTCTCAATGTCCTTCCTGTTCTTATCCCCACTTATTGTAAGAGATAGGGTATGTATGTGCATTGTGCAAGGTTGAATTATCCTCCCGGCTCCAATCCCATAGGGCATTCCCACAGAAAAAGAGAGAAGTGCAAATTGTAAATCACAGCTATATCTTTCTAATGCTATGATACTTTACAACGATAATCACAAGGGCATGTTTAGTAGGGAGAATTAGATAGCACTGGACAATATTAATGCAGAAAAAAATATTGTTCATTGTACTGCATAGTTCTTTCCACATTGCGTACCAAACATGCACTAAAAGTCCTGTTTGTCAGTGTCCTGTGCTACCTCCCTTATCATTTTTCTGTACTGTGACTGCCCTTTGCAGATAGAGCCAGAATCACAAACCCAGCTTCTGGACACCACAATGAGCATGGAAGGTGTTCTGTTGGCTGGTGTGCCTGGTGCGGGTGGGTTTGATGCAGTCTTTGCTGTCACCCTCGGGGCTTCAAGCAACAATGTGATCAAAACTTGGAGTTCACTCAACGTTCTTGCCTTGCTAGTCAGAGAAGAGCCTCATGGTGTGTGCTTAGAGAAGAATGACCCAAGAACAACAGAAATTACATCTTCCGTTTCTTCAATTCAGATTCTTTGAAATTAAGAATAATACTAATACTAACACTAACACTAACATTAACACTTCAATTTCATATCATAAATGTTATTTTCATGAGTTACGGTATTAGGTTTGAGTGATTCCTATTTTGTGAGGAAAATAAAAGTTCTTTCCCAGACAATAAAGCCAGTGCCTATTGTTGTTTTCTGTATCACTATCTTACAAAATAAAATTTTTGGCTTTCACTTCATGTCTAATAACTTCTATTCGGATGCTTCTGATGAGTTTAAACGAAAATCATTTTATTGATGTAAATCACTTTTACACAATTTTTAATACACACCAAAGACACTAACCACTTGAAATATTATTTAGGGATAATTGCAGCAGCGATTCCTAATCTTTCAACTTTTTGCAGAGTGTACTCTAACCTTTACTTTGTGCCAACCACAACCTCAAACCTTTCAAAAATTTGCATCTAGGGTCCGAATGGATGGAAATCATTCAACTTGTCGTTAGTTGACCAAAAAAAGTCAAAAATTTGATAAATTTTGATCAAAGTAAAAAAGGCAAAATGGTACTTTATATTTTCCACATTAAATAATTAAAATAATTAAATATAAACTCACCTTCTGTTCCATTCCACCCTCCCTGCCCTGTCCCCCCAACCCAATCAAAACCAGAAACCGTCCAGCCACCACAATTCCCAGACGTCTTCCTTTCCAATTTCTTTATCGTCGTTTGATCGAGGAAGCAATTTTTGACTGCTTCCCTTTCCAATTTCTTCACCATCGTCCGATCGAGAAAGCAATTTTTGACCACCTCCCAACAATTTCTTCACTATTCATCTTGATCTTGCTTCGGATCTAGATGGTGGTTCTATTTACCACTTTAATGACACAAATCAAATTCGGTTTACCACACCGACTACACCGACATAGCCAACTCCACCTACCACCACAACTATTCCTTTGACCCATTTACCACATTAACTAAACAAATGAAAATTCCAGATTACTTTAAAACAGAGGAAATTATTATCGTGGTTTCTTTCCAGGAGGGAGCGAAGGGGATCTCGACATTGGGATCAATGTCATTGAGGAAGAGGAAGCTTTGGCTGGCACATTGAATTTCGAGGCCATCGCAGCCGGCGAGAGGTATTGCTGGGCGTTGCCATCGCGCTTCCAGATTTTGTATGTGTCAGATTGGATGATTTCCGACCAATGGCATGATGGAGAGCAGCAACTAAACGGTGAATGAGCAGTGATTTTAGGTTCAATTTTGGAAAAAGCAGCAACGATTGAGGCGAACAACGAGATGAACTTAGGTTCGAATTTGATTTTCAGATTGGGTTTCATTTGGCAATGGAGAATATAGTGGTTGTGAGTTTGCTGGCGGCGGATAACAGTGATTTTGATTTTGGGGTAGAGGTGGGGTTTGGAGGGAAATGTGGAAGAAGATAGCCGTGGGAGATGATGATTTTTTCAATTTTTATTTAAATATTATTATTATTTAACAATTTAACCATTTTTAATTTGGTCAAAATTGATCAAATTTTGACTTTTTTGGTCACCAAACAGTAAGTTGATGATTTCTATCCATTCAACCTCATGTGCGAATTTTTGAAAGGTTTGTGATTGTGGCTGGTACAAAGTGAAGATTGGAATAAAGTATGCAAAAACTTGAAATGTTATATACCGTTGTTGCAGTTATCCCTATTATTTAAAAAATGACCGCTCGACTTATTTTATCTCTTTCTTGCTTCTCTCTACACACTCTCTCTCTCACCTATTTATATGCACTACCACACTCTCTCTTTCTTTACTCTCACAATTGCTCACTATTTTTTCTCATCACTCTTAGTTCACAAAACACACAGACACATTGTATTTGTAGGTGTTAATGTCGGTAGCTTTAGTTTCTTAGTTTCTAGATTTTTCAGTTGTGGTGTTAAACTTCAATTCCAGTAGGTAATGAAAGTCTCCAGAATTCTCTGTTGATGTCGACGAAAATGAAGTTCCCAGATTCATCTAGATTGGTGGTGGTGATATAAAATTTATCAAAATGGTTTCTTCTAGCTTTGGCTGTCGTTCTCAATTTCTCTAGAATTTTCTATAAATGGCGGTGTTACATTTTCAATTCTTCCCTTCAACACCCTTTTTTTATTCAATTCTTCTCTTCTCATTATACCCGGTTGTGTTCGAAATTCTTAGAATTTTGAAGCGTTGAGTCCTTTCGTTAAAACGTCTACAACTTGTTCTTCAGTAGTGATATACTTCAAGTCGATCTCCCCTTTAGGAACTTTTTTCCCTTATAAAGTGATATGCACTTTAACATGCTTCGTTCTTGCGTGGCATATTGAATTTTCTATTATACGAATAGCTGATTGATTATCACAATATAATTTTACTGCATAGATTACAAGTCGATGTAGATCCTTCATTAATTGTGTTAGCTATGTACTTTCTTGAGTTACCATTGCTGTTGCTCTATATTCTGCCTCTGCAACTGACAAATACATGGTTGGTTGTCTCTTACTGCACCATGAAACTGCAGTTAACCCCAGGCTGAACATGTACCCAATTGTTGATCTTCATGTATCTCGACATCCAACATAGTCCGCATCACAATAGCCAATGACTTTGCAATCTTTATTCTTTTTGTAAAATAGTCCATAATCAATTATTCCTTTTACATACCTTAAAATTCGTCGCACTACTTCAAGGTGTGGCTTCTTTGGCTTTTCCATTAAGCATTTTGCTATCCTAATTGCATATGCGATGTCAGGTCGTATCGTGTCGACGTCAAATATATTTGTCTCTCCACTAACGTCGATACATGATTACATTATTCATATAATTGCCTTCATCTACACATAGCTTGTAGTTAATCTCGATTGATGTCGATATTGGTTTGCAATCAATCATACCAAACTTTTGTAAGAAGTCTCTGGCATATTTATTCTGGCACAAGAATAACCGTTTTTTTGTTCTTTCCATCTCAAGTCTCAGAAAATGATATAACTCTCCAAACTCTTTCATTTGAAATCTCACTAATAGATTTATTCTGGTTCGTTGGACCTCATTTTCGTTGTCTCCAATGATGATGAGATCAGCTACGTACACTAGCACTATTGTTAGTTTTTCACTTTGTGCTTTAATAAATAAGCTTGAATATGATGGTGTTGGAGAAACGCGTTTTACACGTCCATCTGCCACAGCTTTCAGGACTTGGTTGCTGCTAATGATATTAGTACTCGTACTATAGTGATCTTTGCCACTGGACTAAACGTCTCATCATATTCCAGACCATATTGCTGCGAAAATTCACGAGCTACTACCCGAGCTTGTATTTTTTGATTGATCTGTTGGGACGTCTCTTTACTTTGTATATCCATTTGCAGGATATAGGATTTACTCCATTAAGTATTGGCATCAAATCCCAATTCTCATTTTGCTTTAGAAGCATGTACTCTTCTTTCATTACCTTTATCTACTCTTTGTGGTGGATTGCTTCTTCAAATATCTCTGACTCTTTGGTACTATCGTCTTTTTCTACTGCTGCATTAGCATACTTAGGGTTTGATTTTCTTTGTCTAGTTGATTTTCTCAACTGTGGTTGTGGGCTTGTTTTTACCTCAACCTCCTTTTGTAGACACGGCCTTATCTCTTGTGGTGATGTTTGATGCATACTTATCTGTCAAGGATTTTGTATTGCGTCAAGTAGACTCCTTCTCGTCACTTGATTCTTGTGTATCTTTTGTTTCCTCAAGACTTGGTTGTGCTTCTGTGATCTCCTATTGTAATTTGTGGTCTATTTCCTTTGAATCTGGTAGCTTCACCTTCTACAGTGTCCACCATGAAGATGTTCTGTCAAACACCACGTTCTTTGATGTATAATAGTTGTAGGGTTGCAACATCTCCACCCTTTTCTTTGATTATTATATCCCACAAATATACATCCAATTGCCTTTTTGTCAAACTTGCTCCTTAAGTGATCATGCACAAACACATAACGGGCGCATCCAAAGACACGAAAGTGACTTATTGTTGGCTTCATTTTTCAGATTTTTCTCAAATGGTGACGTGAGCCCCAGCTTTGGTTGTGGTAGCCTGTTGATCACATGTGTTGCTATACTCATATACTCTGCCCAAAACCTCCGGCACATTCTTTGCATGTAACATATTTCGATAAGTTTCTACATGGTGTCGATTATTTCTTTCTGCTATACCATTTTATTATGGTGTTAGGACATGTCAATTGATGGTGTATTTTATGTTCTCTTAAGTACTCGGAGAATTTGCCTAATGTAGACTCTCCCACATTATCTGTATGTAGGCACCGAATCTTATTTTGGACTTCTCCTTCTACTTTTTTCTTTAAACTCCTTAAAATTTATAATTGTCTCAGATTTTTCTTTCATAAAGAAAACCCAAACGCACATTGAGAAGTCATCGATGAATGGCACCATGTCATATAATGTCATCTATGATCTCAAGTTGAGGGAGACACTTGAGCATCAACTTCTTTATCATTACCTTCAGCTTATGATAATTCAATGTCCTAGTCTTGAATGTCACAAATCCGTTGTCTCATTCTTTCGATTTTTATCTACGTATGCAGACTATACTGTCATTACGTAGATAGACTCTAATCTTCGTTCTTCCATTAATGTTGTACCTGAGATTTTTATATTTTGATACACCTTGATATCTTTTGGCCCAAACAGAACATAGTTACCCGATGACGTTAGTTACACCACTGATAGAAGATTGTTTTCATTCTTAGGATGTGATAGACATCTTATAACTGTACCTGATTAGGACTAAAACGAGGCATGATAACTGTTTTACTAATGTGAGCTATTGCCAATCTTGACTTGTTGGCAGTTATCAACATTCGGCCTCTCTTGTACTCCGTTGTATTTTGCAACTTCTCTTTATCGCTTAAGTTTGGAACACCCAGAGTCAACGATCCAATTACTTTCATAATCTATTTGTCCAGGGAGCATCACCACTAGTGTTGATTCTTCCTCAGGGTCTGTACTGTATACCTTTCCTTGAGTCTGCTTCGTTAGTGCAAGGGATACTACAACATCCCATTCTTCTTCACTATTGTATTTTTATTGCTCATTAGAGGTTGTAATGTTACCTTCAGCTGATTTTTTTTTTTTTGAATCAACAGTCTCTAGCATAACGGTCTCGTTTGCCATATACAAAACACGAACTATTAATTCGTTGAAATTCCTTAGACGATCGACATCTCTTGTGGCAACTTTGTTTGGCTCCCCTCGTCACATAAACCTTCTTCATGTTTATTTTCTTTTAGTTCTTTATTATTTTGTTGACACGGTCGATTTCTTCTTTTATAACTATATAGTGCTTCTTCCTCTTCTTTCTTTATTGACACCTCTAACATTTGTTTAGTCAATAATTCTTGGTCGGTCAACAAATTCTCAAGATTTACTAATGAAGGTAGCTCTGGCCAACCTTGTATTGTCGTAATGAAACCTCTAAATTCGAGTTTCAGACCATGTATAATTATTCTTCTCATTCCAGACTCTGAAATCTTACTTGAAGAATCTAAAGAGATTTAACTTTATTAAAATATTGACTTACCATTTCTTCTCNTTTTCTTTTAGTTCTTTATTATTTTGTTGACACGGTCGATTTCTTCTTTTATAACTATATAGTGCTTCTTCCTCTTCTTTCTTTATTGACACCTCTAACATTTGTTTAGTCAATAATTCTTGGTCGGTCAACAAATTCTCAAGATTTACTAATGAAGGTAGCTCTGGCCAACCTTGTATTGTCGTAATGAAACCTCTAAATTCGAGTTTCAGACCATGTATAATTATTCTTCTCATTCTAGACTCTGAAATCTTACTTGAAAAAATCTAATTGTGAATATTCACGACAAAGAGATTTAACTTTATTAAAATGTTGACTTACCATTTGTTCTCCTATAGTGATCGAGAGTAGCTCATTTTCTAGAAGACCTCAAATAATTTTTCTTTGAAAATAGTGCGGCTAGAGTGTCCTATTCTTCTTTTGTGTTTTCTTATCCCTTATATGCTCAAATAACTCTTCCTCAATTGTCGTCTTTATAACGAACATAGTTTTGCCAACTTTATTTTCCACTTTTTGAGAGCAAGGCATCTTTGATGGTATCACGTCACTTCCACCAACTACTTCCCATTATTCTTGCTCTTGGAGATACGACTTCATGCAAATTTGCCATGTGGTATAGTTCTGATTATTGAACTTCTTTACTCCACTTATCACTTGTAGGTCACTCATCGTGATTTGATTTACCTCATCGTAATCAAGCAAGCTTTACAAACGGTTCACAGTCTCTTTTTGTGTACGATCTCAAGAATCCCAAAAATCCATCCGTGACCACCTAGCTTTGATAACAAATTGATGAGTTTAAACTCCAAACGAAAATAATTTTATTAATATTAATAACTTTTACACAATTTTGAATAGACACCAAAGACACTAACCACTTGAAATATTATTTAAGAAATGAGCACTCAACTTATTTTATCTCTTTCTCGTTTCTCTCTACACTCTTTCTCTCACACACCACTAATATATATTACACACATACATATACATATTAAACTTCAGTTCCAGCAGGTAATGAAGGTCTCCAGAATTTTCTGCAGATGTCGGCAAAAATGAAGTTCCCAGATTCATCTAGATTGGTGGTGGTGATATAAAATTTATCAAAATGGTTTCTTCTAGACTTGGCTATTGTTCACAATTTCTCTAGGATTTTCTGTAAATGGCGGTGCTGCATTTTCAGCTTCTGCTTTTCCCCTTTGCATCGTTCCACATAATCAGATGTGGACAACTTAACAAATTTTGACACTTCTTGTCAAAACACTTTGTTTAAGTTTTCCATCACTCTACATAAAATAATCAATTTGCACAATCCATCGTCAAAAGAAAACAAAGAGAGACAAACAAACTTCAAATATTTTACTACTTCCAAAAAGCAGTTGATCAAATAACACTATTTTCACCCAGAATAATGCTATGTAGCCCCATGGGTTGCAATCCTAAATGACGCTAGACGATATGTTAAATGAAATGTGGAATTAAATGAGTTCGTGAAATTCAATGGGACTAAAGAACATTACTCTCTTCACCCAATCCCCTTTCAAGAGAAGCTGGTCACCAAAAGCAAAGTATGTCTTTAAGAATCCATGAAATCCAGCCATAGACAAAGCAAAAACGACATGTTTGACTTGTTATATGGGACAAGAAAGCAGTGGAAAATATTGTGAAAGATGAAAATTCATTTCGCAATTACACTATGCTCTAAACATGTTAGTGAACAAGATAGTGGAATATAAAAATCTGGTACATTTTAGCATCTAATCTGAACACAAAATATGCCAGTTGTGAAGATAATCTTATCATATTGTACACTAAAAATTTGACTGGATTGTGAAAGATAAAAATCTTTTATTATATTGTACGTGCTCATGACTTCAGGGAGAGTTGGATGACTATATCATCCATCAAACCGCATAATTTATTATTGATGCTGTAGCTAGTGCAATTCAATGGAGGTCCCATATGGCATTTATTATGTGGTCCTCTATAATTGCAAGTATCCATTAATGGAACATTTAATAACTGTATGCCAAACCCTTTTTATACTGACAGAACTATGTATTATTGCAATTAAACATTCAACTTTTCTAACCCTATTTATTACTCTTCACTTTTTTTTTTTGGATATTAGTTCCACTTTGTAAAGTAATATATCGGGTTGAGTTAGGAGTGTTAAATGAATGGTTCAACTTTTCTGTTACGCTAGTCGACTCGCTCTTGCCTGTGGGACAAGTCGAGTGTGAGCCGACTTGCGTCACTGTAGTATGGCTCGACTTGCCCCATGGAATGTCGATACGTGAAAGCCAAAGAGTGGCTCGATGAATGTTTCGCTGCTCGTTCGCACCCACAGTTTGCCTTGGCAGTGAGCCGTCGAGTGTCTCGCCTCATTTCGTACTCCTAGATTGATTTGGACTTTGAATAATTTTTAATGTTTATCTCGTTAGTCTTTTTTAATTTGTCTAATATATCCAATTCAAACACTCGATATTATTGAATTTTAACGAAATTTCTTGTTGATGGTCATTGATGTTAAATTAGTTTTACAAGTGGGTAATTGAAGATCAAAATTTGATACATTTCGATCATTGTATTAATGTTTGTTAATTTGACTAACAAACATTTTTTGAACTATCAATTCGACCTAGTGATGGCAAAAAAGCTCGACGACTCTGGCTCGGCTCAGAAAAAGCGACCGAGCCTCATTTTGAGGAGTCAGC
>CAIGRL010206048.1:0-21702 GCA_903798325.1 Fraxinus xanthoxyloides | reverse complement strand
ATTTGGTCTAGTTTTGTTATGCTCCAGGAGAAGTCTCACAATTTAGGACAGCATGGTAGGCTTCCTCTCTCAAGTGTCACCTGTTCTGAAAGTAAATAAATTCACTGTAAGTTAAATATGAACCAAGTAAGACCAAATTCCAGATTTTTCAGACATCTGAATAGCAACTAATAAGCTTGACGAAATACAAAATAAGAACGATCTAATATGCCAAGTGGATTGTACTTGGAGACTATCATATTGCATGGTTTAGACTAAATTGATGTGGTGAAACTTAAATCCGATGCACAAAGAGTACCAAATACGGAGAATTTAATAGCAAAACAACGTAAAGAAAAACTTAAATAAGATGAGTTGCAACTAACACACTCAACAAAACATGAAATAATAGAGCACGAGATTCATAGGTTCCAAGTGGCCTGCGGTTAGAAACCTGTCAAGTAGCTGTATTTAAGACATGTTTAGGAAGTGTTTATGAACATTTTAAATTGTAAATAGATANTACAAAATAAGAACGATCTAATATGCCAAGTGGATTGTACTTGGAGACTATCATATTGCATGGTTTAGACTAAATTGATGTGGTGAAACTTAAATCCGATGCACAAAGAGTACCAAATACGGAGAATTTAATAGCAAAACAACGTAAAGAAAAACTTAAATAAGATGAGTTGCAACTAACACACTCAACAAAACATGAAATAATAGAGCACGAGATTCATAGGTTCCAAGTGGCCTGCGGTTAGAAACCTGTCAAGTAGCTGTATTTAAGACATGTTTAGGAAGTGTTTATGAACATTTTAAATTGTAAATAGATAGGAATGAGTGGTGGATAATTGTGTAGTACTTTCGTTTCCCTCGAAATGTGTGGATAAACTGTGGTTTGAATATTTATAAATATTTTATAAACATGAGCCAAACATAGGCTTGAACTCTTATGCTTGCTTTTCCGTCCAAGAGTATTCACTTTAACGTGGATTGCACAAAGAAAGTATCTTGTACTGATTACTTCTAATTCAAGACTCCCTGTAGAAGAGATTAATGTGCTAATTAACTTAGATTGTTTCAAGTGGTTTTATACTTGGCTCTTTTATTTCCCATAAGAATGTTCAAGCATGTCCAATGGATTGCTAATCATCACTGTTCTCCAATTTGATTATATATTGACTATTTCTTATGTTATCAGATCATTTTAATGAGTGGACTTAGTCAAAATGCTCTAGCAGAACTGTCGTCTGAGAGAAACTATGATCGCATACCACATTTTTGCAATATGCTTCGATTTGCAGTTCTCAAAAAGAACAACTCTATGATGGCAATAGGAGGTCCTTGGGACCCTGTTGATGGTGGGGATCCGTCTACTGATGATTCCTCTTTAATTCGCACAGCTCTGAGGTTTGTCCTCTTTTAAGTTATAACCTTGTTTTGTTGAATTTATGATGTTATTGGAATGTACTGATATAGTTCCTTCTTTCAGATATGCAAAGGATGTGGCAGATCTTGATTTGAAGAACTGCCAGCATTGGAACCGTTTCATTGAGGTAATCTATTCTAGTTCTCTTTTATATCTTATGGTTGCTTAAAACTTTGTAGTTCAAGATTAGGATTTTTAGCGTACGAATGAAATATAATGCACTTTTTTGTTTTTATATCTTCCAGATGCAAGCCTGGTTATGCATGATAAAAAATTAACTACAATGTATAGCTGTTTTACTTAATTTTATATGCCAGCCGTAGAAAGCATGTTGACCCTTTGTTGTGCAAGGAAGTGGATTTGGTTGTATTACAGCCTCTGGTTTTAGGAGAAACGATAGTAATGATTCAAGTATTTGTCTAATTGTCTTCCCTTCTGTTGATAGAGTAGAAATCTATTCTGAATCCATCCCTAATTATAACAACCCAAAACTTACCCTTGGAATTGTTAATCACGTATCTTGAAATAAAATCTTAACTTTCATAAAGAATAACTTCGTCCCAACATTAAAAAATTATCGATACATAAAAATAAATCCGACAAATTGTTCGAAAATCTCTTTATGATACTACTGGCTAGTTCCAAAGTTCAATACGTTGAACTGCTTATCAACTGAAATTCTTGAGGAGGTATAATATGTTTTTGTCTCCAGATGTGTTGCTTATTTTCAGTATAGTGGTGAAAGAACTCTTCCATGTTTGTCTCTATGTAAGGAGGAGGTGACATTCTCAACCAGAGTATACTACCATATCTGGTAGAAAGAAAGAGAAAAGAACAAATACTAACATTTGGTAGAAGAAGAGAAAAATGGGGAAAATACTAACGTGATTATTGCATGGTATAGAAATGAAACGGAAGGGTTTTGATGTGCTGAGCAGCCTCAGTATGTTAAAGGCCACCTCTTGGATATTTAATCCTTCAGTTAATTTTTATTTTTATTTTTAAAATGTACTTCTTTATTGAACTATGAGAGTTTTGCATTTGAATAACAATGCTCCTTCTTAATGCCTTCTTACATTTTTTTCTACTTGCAAAACTTTAGATGCCTCTGTTTTTGACATTATCATGATTATGAGATGAACTGTCTTGGCCTTGCAGATTCACTACCTGAGATTTGGAAAGGATGGGCTCTTCAGTCATAAAGAAGTTACCGTAATATATGTTCCGGATCTGTCCGAGTGTCTGCCTTCACTGAATTCATGGAAAGACCAATGGCTTACTCACAAAAAGGCTGTCTCTGAGAGGGAGCAGGAGCAGCAGCGCACTCTAAAGAACGAGGTTCTTTATTTTTCTTTTATTGTCTTTGAGTTTTAATATGAACGTGCAAAGATCATTAACATTTTATGCACCAAGAATCGTTTGATGTGTAGACTGCTGGATTTCAAGGTCTAGCAGTTGTGGGTTTTTTTTTTTTTTGGGGTTATTTTGCATTTGGTTAATCAAACCTAAAATTGCAATGAGAAAAAAAATAACCCTCTTGCCAGCACTCAATTCGGCGAGTACAAGAATATCAAAATTTACTACCTGAAGGGTTGGGATGAGGTTGGTGGTCTAGCATAATTTATTCTCAAGTAGTCAATATCCAATATGGACAGATGATGTGTTCAAGGTTTTTCAGAAGAGTTATCTCTTGTTAGTGATTACATATTTTACTTTCTTTTTATGCAGTCAATTGGGTTGACATGGTGGTTTTATTTTCAACCATGGGACTTAAATTGGTCTCTAGTAGATTCCCTCTTTCCTAATGCAAAGGACCAATACCATCTGCTTGTTTTATTTTGGCATTTGCTTATATTTTAAAGATTTAATATTTATCTATAGTTTATTTGTCTGTGACTGATCCATTTATGTACATATCAAATTAGATACCGGGAGACAAGCAGGAAAGCTTGAAAGGTAAGAACCCAAACGTCTACTAGGATTTCTTTGTCTGGTTTATCTTTTCTTACCAGATAATTCATTTCAGATTTAGACAAGAAAAAACTTGAGGATGCCAAAGATGCGAAGACCAAAAATGTATCACTGAAAAAGAAAGAAATTTCATCTTCTGGACAGTCTGTTGAAGTTAATAAAAAGGAAAAAGATGCCGATAAACTCAAAGGCAAAGGGAATTCTGCTTCTGACGTAGAGGGGAATGAGAAAGATAAAGCATCTGAAAATAAACATGCAGTCAAACCAGCCGAGGAAGACAAGGATATCGGGGAGAAGGTTATGGGGGAAAATGCCAGTGTTCAGGTAGCTAGTACTGCAAAACTGGGAAAAAAGAAAACCATAAAGAGGATTGTCAAAAAGAAAGTTGTTAATGATAAAGGTTCTGCTGAAAATGCTACTAAACCGAATGATAAGCTTGGTGAAGAAGGTATTGGTGAGAAGAATATTATCTCAAAAGTTGCTGACCAACAGGATAACCTATCATCTAATCCTCCAGCTATTAAAACTTTTACAAGGAAGAAAACAGTAAAAAAGCCAGTTAAATCTGTTGAGGAAAAAGTTGAGTGCTCAACACCTGATGCGAAAACTCTGAATAATCCTGAGTCTGTAGATGATAAAGCAATGGTCAAATCGGATGGAACCACTGATGCCGTGGTCCAAGATGGTAGCACCAAAACAACAGTAAAGAAGAAAGTTATTAAAAGGGTCCTGAAAAGGAAGGCAGTTTCTGCAGACGCCAAGAGTAGTAAGGTTTCCGTAGATGGTCCAAAGGGAGAAATAAAGGCTGTTCAGCCTGAAAGTGATGCACTTATTAAGGGGGAACAAAATGAAACAGTTGCTGACAAGGAGGGCGAAAATAGTGTGGACAAGAAAAATATTTCTGTATCCGAGAAGGCTGATAATAACAAGCAAAAAGATTCTCAAAATGATAATTGCAAGAATTCAGAAGGAAGGGAAGAGCTGAAAGATGAGAAAGTAAGAAAATGCCATTCTGGAAAAGATGAGCCTGCAAGCAAAGCACATAAAGAGGTGAAAGAAAAGAAAAAGGTTGAAGAACCTCCCCGACATCCTGGATTGTTTGTTCGAACAAAAGGGAGCAAGGATTTGAAAGTATGTCAAGTGCAGAACATGTCATGGTCATCTATATGTGCCCTGTTCTTGTGTGGGATGTCACATGCTGAGTCTTAACTAATTTTTTTTTTGACGCGCAGATGCATTCACTATCGCTCTCTCTGGATTCTCTCCTGGATTATACTGACCAGGATATTGAAGAGTCAACATTTGAGGTATCTGAGATTACCATTCATAAATTTGCATCCTTTCTTGGTCATTGCACGCATTTGACATGCTCCTACTTTCTTCAACTTCTGTTCTTGCAGTTATCATTGTTTGCAGAATCCCTCTATGAGATGCTTCAATACAAAATGGGTTGTCGTCTCTTGACTTTCCTTCAGGTTATCTTGAAGCTTTGAGCTTAGCACTTGTATTGTCCCTGATTGGTCATTGGGAGAGATTTCATTTTAAGTAATTGTTATTTTTGTTCATTTGCTCTCTCTTGGTTGTAGGACTTGCGAATCGACTTTGTAAGGAAGAGAAATCAACGGAAGAGGCCAAGGGAAGAAACTTCCAAGGAAAACGGAGAAAAATTATCGAAGAAGCATGTAAAAGCTGATGAGTCTAATGAGAAAATTGAGTCAAACAAAATTGAAGCATGTGAGACTGCTCAAACGAATGACAGCAATAATATCATCAAGGAAGAGGTTACTCCTGCAAAACAGCTTGAAGATGATAAGCCTCAAGATGAACCTAATGAGGAAGACCCGGAGGAAGATCCAGAGGAAGATGAAGAAATTCCTGATGCAAGCCCCCCACATGACTCAACTGAGGCAAGAGTTTTCATCTTTCATTTTCCATCTCTTTCATATGCCGTTGTGATTTCCCTTCTTTTTTCATTTCATGGGTTTTTTATTTGGTGGTTGGGGTGGGTTGTGTGACAATGTTGCTACCGTGTTCAATATATTAGCCTCCGTTTGGATACACAATTCGAAGTCAAACATTAATTTCAATCACAAATTCATAACTAATTATTATTTACACATTCCGTGGGACCCACTACTATTCCTTTTTATAAACCATTTATAAATTTTCCAAATAGAGGCTTAATTATCAAGGACATTTGGTTCTCTCCCAGATTTAGGTAAAGCATGAAATAGAACTTACCTGTGATGCAGGATCCTGTTAATTGAGGTAGTAGAAAATGGAGTTGGGAAAATAATTTTGCTAATTCATTAGCTCAATGGAAAAACTGGTTGGTTTAAGTGATTCGGGATGTGGTATGGGTTGAAGATAGATGCTCAGTGATATTGAAGTTGGATTAGTTCATTGAGAAGGATAAAATATTGTTTAACAATTCATGGTTGGAGGCATTGGGAAAAAATGTAGGTTTAATGGGGGAGAGAACAAGCCTCTCGAATGCTTGGCATTGATGTAATTCATTCAAATTTCAATTGCGATTCCCTATTGTTTTTCATTCTATATATACACAACTACAAAACATATCAGGCTCCTGTCAACACATCTACATCAATGTGCATATTAGTATTTTTTGAAATATTGACCAGCAAAAGAAAATCATATATTTTTATATTAGTTGGGGTAAATAAGGGTTGGCCTTCCTAACCTTTCACATGGTGTGGTTATGGGCTCCCAACATTCAACGGCAAGCTTTTGGGTTCCCAACCTATTTAAATTGTTGAATTTGGATCCTAGGCGATGAAAGTTGTGAATTTGGACGTTAAAATTGCTTGTGATTTTCAGTTGAACAGGAGGTGGTTTGACGGTTTTGACCGCTCATCAGAACTAACACAAATATTTGTATATAAACTGTTCAATATATCCTCTGAACGACAAAATGTTGTAACCTGATCTAGTTGTCCATGCAGAAAGTTGTTGAAGATAGAAAGACAGACGCTGATGCTAAAAGTAAAACCGATACTGTGGAAGAGAAGAACAAAGAGCAGGAGACAACAAAGCAAGCTCCAGAGACACAGACCGTTGTGGACACGAGCAACAAAGAAAAGGTGACAAAGGTGGAACCAGAGACAAAAGACACCCCGGTTGCTGTTGTTGACAAGAAACTGCTGCAGGCATGTTACTGCAAGTTCCCTACTTCAATTCTGTTAACTACCCTTGCTAGATTATGTTCTCTGATTGATTTTCCTGATGTAGCAGGCTTTCCGGTTTTTTGATCGAAATCGTGTGGGATATGTTCGGGTAAACTCTATTTTGCTCCTTCCTCGTTTGATAATTACAAAGAATATAGATGATATAATACGGTTTATTTACTTTCAGGTCGAAGATTTGAGATTGATCATCCATAATTTAGGGAAGTTCTTCCCGCACCGAGATGTCAAGGTTGGTTATGATGACCATTCTATATCGTAATAGAAGTGTGTGTTTTGTGAACTCTCGATTAATAATTTTCAAATAATCAGGAACTTGTGCAAAGTGCCCTATTGGAGAGTAACACAGGAAGAGATGACAGGATTCTTTATGATAAGTTGGTGAAGAAGTCCGACAAATGAAGCCATTGTGAGAATTTGCTAGGTTTTGTCTTGCCTCATAACTTATGAAAACTTTGGTAGGATTCTCAGCTCAAATTTTTATCTGCATTTTCAGCTTTGATTATGTTTGTATGGAGGACCGAGTTGCATATCTTGTAATTCTACATTTTCTGTCTGGTGGGATGTTTTGAAGTAATGCACACAGAAAACTGCAGTTGGGCTCTAATGCCGTAACATTTTCGATCTGCATAAGGACTGATTTTTAGGTTTTTTTTAAAACAATGTTTTTATTCGATTTCTCTACATTTTAATTGGTATATCATAAATGGATGGCAATGTTCTTACATGGAGCTGGTATTAAATGTACGAGGTGGTTTGTTTGTTGCAACTAGCTACAGCAGGAGTTTGATTTATAAGAAGTGTGTTCATGTAGAAATTTCCCAAGAAAATGTGTTCTCATGAGCTGATATCCAAGCCCGTAGATTTTATCTTGACCTCTCCCTCTTAAATTTATTAGGATTGTTTGTTCTAGTTAAAACGTAGGACGATCCCCTTCCTAATTTTATTAAAATAATTGTTTGAATGTTTATTTTTAAGTCTTGAATCGGGATCATAGCACTAAGAGGTAATGAAATATGGATCATAATACTTGTTCTGGGTTCCATTGGTTTCGAATTTCCTTGCTCATAAATAAATACATCAGAATTTGAACTCACTTTAAAAAGCAGCAGTTTGGACATGAAACGGGATCTTGATCAAAATCCTACTGCTATTTATTAAAGCAATATTGATATGTAAATGGAGTTGAAAATGTCACGAATTAATAAGAAAACGGGTCTACTCGAAACCAAATGAGTTCACAATTGACACAGAGAACAACTGGATTTCTTACCCCCTCGAGAAATTAAATTTAATGGGAAAGGTCCTTCAGAAATAACTCTTTCTCCATACCTAGTGTAGTTGTGATAAATTATAATGCGTTATGATAAATTAGAAGACTCACTAACTTATGATGATAAGTAGCACTATACGAGAAAAAAACAAAAAATAAAATAAATCCATAAGGGGTGATTCAGAAACGTAGAGTAGCTGCTTTTCGAATAGTTATGTATTTCAAGTACTGAATGCATGTGTCATAATTTCAAATCATAGTTTTCAAAAATACATCATACTTCACGAGATATAACAAGTAAAAAATCTTGTTCATTTTGATGCTGATCCCTTCAGAAGATTGTTCATATGTACGTCCTTGTTATCAAATTGCTTACTACATTAGCGCTTCAAAATATCAGCATTATTACATGCACGCATCAGACTAAACAAATGATAGAATGTGCAATTGACTCAAGGTTTCTAAATCTAGAGGAAAAGACCCAAACTTTTTTCTGTTCTGTGAAGGCAACTAAACATTTAGCTTTTTCAACTGATAATGGTGAGTCAATATTATTTTCATCTCTCTTTCTAGCATCTGCTCCAGCAAATATTTCGGCTTCCAAAAAGGGGATCTCTGGAAAGATATTATTACCTCGGGATCCAGATACACGCAAATTTACAGCAGAACTCTACTTACAAAGACTAGATTTATGAACTTGACGACAAGAATTTCCAATCAACAACCCGGCTCCTGCTTCAGAGAGATCCCACTAGATGAGCCAAACACCATGGGCTGAAGAAACCAAGAAAAATTTATATAGTGAGCTTTATTGCAAGACGAAAAGTTTGAAGCTGCAAATTGAAATGTTGCCAACTCAGCAGCAGAAACCAAAAAGTAAAACATCCTGAACAATTTGCACGAAAATGAAATCAACCACAACAAAAACAACATGAATATTATGGTGTATGTGAATGTCAAGAAACAAATCGTAAAAACTCTCACAAGCACCATCGAGAAAATAAGTTTAAACAAAAGGTTACCAGCAGACGATGTGATACAATGTAGAGAGAATGGCTACTGAACCAATCTAAAATTCACGTGTAGGTTATGGAAAATTTGGCAATTTAAATGAAGCAGCCTCCGAAGCAAAATTCATGGCACCACGGTTTTTTATCTTGTGAGCTTTTTATTTAAATTAGCTTGAATTGAATGACATAAAGCATCATAAAATTGTTTGATTATTATTTAGAAAAAAATGAATAGTTTCATACCACCTTGCCCCAGTAAGGGTTAATAAAGAAATGAAAGATGTTATAACAAATTCACTGTAGTGTCAGCATCATATTATACTCATTGCGCCATATCTAAATTTAAATTAAGAGATAATTGAGCAGTACTAGTGAGCTTGTGCTACTGTGTATGATCGAAAATATATATTTGAGAGGAAGCAAGGAAATCTCACACTTTCCATGCATGAAAAATAGGAGGATAACATCTGGTGACTAAGAAGGGCAAGATTTTTATTGAGAAATTAAGATATCCTCAGTGTACTGAGATATTCAAAAGCAATGACAGCGATATCACCTGAGATGAACTAGGCAAAATACTACTTGCAAGTTCCTCATTTATGATTACAGGAAGTGGGGGCATCCGACTCATTATCCCAGGCATACTTCTCATTCTGCAAGCACCAAAAACTTTGTAGCTTCAAAAGACCATCACAGAGAAAGCAATCAAAGTATTAAAAAGCAAAAAACATAATATGCATAAAATGAATAACGTACTCATTTAACGCTGTAGTTATATTGTTCCTTGCGCGACAAAAAAGATCTATATTCTCCTGCAACTGATCGCAAGAAACTTTGGGATCAGAATAAGCACAAATTTGTGGTAAAATTAAAAGCAGAAGGGAAAAAAGATAGAATATGCAAAATACACAGAGGAGAGGTCAATCCATATCTCATACACAACATGTAATATAATTACAATAAGTTCGTCTCTCTCTCTAAAAAAAATGTAAAATGGAAAACAAAAGAATCACATGGATAAATAAACACAAAACTCAAATTGAAATTCTACCATGCATTAGGAATCTAAAGTTCAGTTGTTGTTGCAAGATGTGATGGTCCACATAATGCAAAGGTAATCTAGAACTGCCATACAAATCAAGCCAAGTTTTGGTTTGTTTTACGTGTAAAACCTAACTAGGGAAAAAACCACGGGCAGAGGAGGATAATTCACTAATATCAAATATGGAGGATTACAAATTGTGTAAAATGTAAAGATGATTTTTCCAAGAGGTTTACTTCTCATATTTATAATACAAAGAAGAGCTTAAGACAAGGTGAAATCTTAATACAATAGGTAAAACTAATAATGAAGTGTGTGAGGTTGAATAGGAGTCCAAAAACTGTTAGATTCACAATTGGAGTGTTGCCGGATATGCCACTTGAGCGGCGGTCTAGCGGATATCGAGCAGTTACTGAAATGAGCACTCGAGCGAGCAGCTTCACGTGATTCATTCTCATAATCCATCTTGAACTCGACTATTTCAAGTTATACTACTAATTCACAAGAGACCACAAATAAAATCTCCAATAGAATTGGAGTCACGCTCAAACTCTAACAAATCTCCACCTTGATACAAATTCCAATGCAAGGAACAAAACTTAACTCTCTCACAAAAAAATGTTTTTCAACAAAACTCTCAACCTCTTCCACAAAAGCCCACAAGGGCAAACTTGATTGCAAATACTAAATAGGGCAGAAACATACTATTTAATAGATCTTCTCTTATCAAGATCTCCAGCAAAATCAGAATCAACACAACTATCTACTTTTATAGAAGGTTCTTCATTAGACTCAATACCTTTGACCACTTTCAAAGCATGAGCAAGCAAATTAGCCTCATTGTACCTTTGTGGAGGCCTAATATATCTTCTGGGCCTATCTTTAGCAATAAAATACTATAGCACCGCTGGTGGTGATGGCAAAGCGGCATTACCCGTAACTTGTGAACTAGATTGAGATTGTATTTACTAGTATAGACCTTAAACCAAACCCCAACGGTATTGAACCAATCTTAAACTCCACTTGAGTGCTTAATTTTTGCTGATTTGTATAAAAAAAGATTATGCAGAGCCCTACAAGACATAATTGGAACCTTCTCGAACACCTTTAATAACCTTCACGATTCCACCTTCACCAGTATATTTGTACCCTTTTAAATCAAGAGTACTTGAAGAGATAATATTTTTCTTCAAATTTGCAACATGTATCACATCGCCAAGTGTCATGACAGTCCCCATCAAACATCTCAATTCTAACCCTTAAAATACCAGTTATATTACAAGATATGTTATTTCTCATTACCAGAGCACATTTAGAAACTGTTTCATATATTGAATACGAATCTCGACTTGGACACATGAAAAGTACAAGTTGTATCAAGATCTAATCATTTTTATGTTTGGAGTGGCCGTAAAAAATAACTAAAAGTTCTCCATCACTGTATCCATCTTTTACAAAACTGGTTTCACCTGAATTTTCTGGTTGTTTTCTCTTCTAACTAGCAGTAAGTAATTTTTCTTTATTCAACAACTTATAGCAATCAAATTTAATGTGCCCATTTTTCTTACAGTAATTACAAATTTTATTACTATTCTTAGACTTCGAAATGTCGCTCACATAACCACTATGAACAATAAGGCCTTCTCTATGAGCTTTGGATCCAATAAAATACTTCATCTTTTCCTTTGAAAACATAGCATCATATACTTCTTCATTTGTACGAGTATCACGACCGTAGTGTCATTGAAAGACATGAAGCGTGCAACGAATACAATAAAATCAAACCTAAATCTTTTTTCATCATACTTGACCTCCAATGTTTCCACATCAGCGACAACTTCCTTAAAGACAAGCAATCTTTTAGAGATGTGCATCCTATCATACGATGAGAACACAATTTCTACTTCAAATGCAATTTACTGGTTAGACTTTCAGCCATAACACAGCGGTGTTTTTCTCCTCTAAAACGTCCTGAAAAATATGATTTGATAGATGAAGAATTTGAGATAGGGCCTTTCGATCCTTAAATTGTTTCTCCTCTGTGTCCAAGTTGAAGACATTTTATTAAATCCCAACAAAACATCGTACAACTATATCTGAGCGAGGACCCGTGTGCGATCCAAAAGTAAAATATCGTATTTCATAGTTGTCATCACAAAAAATCAAACATCGTTCTGATACTATTTGTTAGAAATAAAATAATACCAATTTGTTATGATACTAGTTTGTTACGAAAAAAGAGATTTTAACAATATGAAAATATGAGAACAAGAATACAAGATTTACGTGAAAATCCAACTAGGAAAAAACGAGTAGAGGGGGGTAATTCACTAATATCAAATATGGAGGATTACAAATTGCGTAGAATACAACAATGATTTTTCCAAGAGCGTAAAATAAGGAGGAATCCTTATGTAATAGGTAAAACTAATAATGGAGTGTTTTGAGGTTGAATAAGAGTTCAAAAACTACTAGAATCGCCGTGCTGCCAAGATATGCCCGTCGCTCAAGAGATGATCTAGCAGCTATTGAGCAGTAGCACGAACGCTCGAGCGACCGCCTAGCGGTTAGCAAGCGTTGAGGTTACTGAAATGAGCACTCAAGCGCCTCCTGCACAGTTGGCGAGCGGCTTCACGCGATTCCTTCTCCTAATCCATCTTGGACTTCTTCAATTCATACTACCAACTCCCAATAGACCTCCAATAGAATTCAGGTCACTCCAAACTAACAATTACTAATTATGATGTTCAGATATTTTAGGAATAAGAAAATCTTCTTCGATGAAAGTCTATATATGGTAATAGTGAAGAAACTCCCAAGCATAACGTGAGAAGGATCAAGCACCAAAGGCTGAAATACTGAAGCAACAAAGATCTGACACCTGTCCTAAGTGATCAATCGAAGGAAATTCAAGATTTTGTGAAAGGAAGTTCAAGATCCTTTGAACTCAGTCCAAGAGCATATAGAAGAACAAATTGACATCTAAATCTTTACACAAGGACAATTCCAATGAAGGAGCTAAAAGCTTGTTATGAAATCCTATCGGATCGCAAACAGAATCCAAATAAGCACCATACAGAAACAATAAAGGAGATTGAAGGCCAAGAGTGTCATGGAAATGAAAACAGAGCCAATAAGCGTTTATCACTTTGATATAAGTGGAGTTTTCAAAATTCAAACATCCTCCTCATAGTTTCAGACTGCATAGACAACTTCCTACATAGTTTCAATGTCGAAATCATAATACTTTTCTAGAAACAATGTCTTCACAACAGAATCTTTTCTAGAATCATCTTTTCCAAAATGAAATACTGAAACCTTCTTTTCTTGATTCAGTTCTTAAATTTTACCTGTGAAACTAACAAATTCGAACCCTTCAGAACTGAACAGAATTATTAGATATTATAGCAAGATTCGCCATTAACGTTTGTGGAACATCAAGGAGAGAGTGACTGTGTGAGGACACAAGGCATCCTGCGCCAGCATCATTTGCCACTGTTCGCCTTTTCTAGACTACTAACTTTTTACAGAGGAAGATTTTGTTCTGTTGTATTTAGTATTTTCTACTGAATTTTTATTGTTTTTTAAATAGTAGTATGTAGTACATAGTTTACATTTTGCTAATGGTTATGTCCTAGAACTAGGTCCATTTTATTTTAAAAATTGACAAAAAAGCCGAGGGTGACATTAAAGTGGGATGACAGAAGTATAGGTTCTGACATAAGTGCCTTCAATCCCCTACCCCGGGGGAATATTTGTAGTGGGAAGGACATAAAAGTTGGTAGACTTGAAGGATAGGTAGGAGGTTAAGGATAGATGATAGTGGGAAGGATATAAAAGTCGGTAGATACATTGCCTTGACGTCCGAATATTTGCTGAAGTCTGATACAAGCCTGGTTATTTTCTTCCAAAAGATGTAGTGTCACTTAAATCAAAGTTACTGATAAAGACTCTTTTACCACACATTACTAATTTATTTCTGCTAAATGCATTAATTTCACTTATAGAGAATTTTGACCACATTTTTGTTTATTAACATTTCCAGATACCAATATTGGCACCAGCACATAATAAAATTCTACAAGTCTCCAGAAAGAATATCCCATTAAATAGCTTAAGAGTAGGTATTTCAACTATAGCTGGCTAGTGTAACTTTTGAATGATACTCTTAGATGTAAAAGCCAGATTAGACATTAGCATTTGTGGTACATCGAGGAGAAACTGTGGACACAGAAAGTCTTGGACCAGTTCGCTGCAATTTCAAAGAAAGTTATCAAATAGCATTATGATTGATCCATCTTCCTGTCCAACATCAATTGTTACCATTGACCTTCTTAGTCAATTCAAACTTTATTCAGAGGCATAATTTGTGTAATAGAACGTTGTGTATAGCAGATAATTTCAGGTTGTTCCAAGAGCTAAGCAAAATTAACTTAATTTTGTTAAAAATGGTGAAATTGACCAAAAATCCAAGGGGTGACGATTAAAGTCGAAGGAGAGAGTACAAGTTAAGACATAAGTGCCCCCAATCTACCCCCACCCCAGGGAAATATGTGCATCCTGCATTATAGGCCCCAAAATATTATATAAAACAATAAATAGATGATATATGCTCCCTTCCTGTCCTTTCTGGGTTGTTTTGAAATAATACCCACTTCCCCAGCCTGGACATTTGTAAAAACATTCAAACTACCTTGAGGACAGAGACATTACCTTGAGGTTAGAAATATTTGCTGAAATTTGAACAAAAGCATGGTTGTTTTCTTCCAATAGATGTTTTGTGGTGCCAGTTAATGCTGAAAAAACATGCATAATTAGTGCGTTAATAAGAGTAGCCAGAAGCTATCACAATATCAACAGTTCACATATGTGATTATATATGCACATGATACTAGTGATACGAATGAAACGCACAAGGAAAAATCATAGAATACTTTTTACAAGATAGGCTACTCCTGAATACCTATGTCTAAACATATGTAAATCAAAGTTACTGATAAAGTTTTCATCTGCATAAACAAATTGTAAACCACAAGTTTTTGGTTAAGATCGTGCAAGTAAATATTAAGACGTAGAATTCCCGTGTCACATGTAAGACATATTTTGCATGATTCCAAGTAATGACATGGTGTAACAGCAAGAACAATTATTAAAATATATTGTAGATGTAACATCCTAAAATTTTATAGAATAAGATTATTTAATGATAAAGATTTTTGACCGAGATGCCTTTTAATAATTTTGAAAAAATAAAGGACTAAAGTGAAATAAGTATTGATTCTTTTCATTTAGGTCAAATTATTAGATTTTGACAGAGCGAGTTTCAGTTTATCAATATTGGCTCGTTAGGTAGTTCGTATTAAATGACGCATTATGGACTTGAGAAAAAGTTAATTAAGATAATTTAAGCCCAAGTTACTGAAGTTCAAAAAAAATAAAGTTATCTTTAATTTGAAATTAATTAAGTAGGTTTACGATTTAATTTTTATGGCAGCCACGTGTATAGGATAAATGTTGATTTTCATAAGTTAATCTCCTATTTTAATTTTGATAAAGGTTAATATTAATCATATTTCGAAAAATTAATTATAATTCCTAATTTGATTAAAACTCCATTACTTCAAATTCTAACACCAGTATACTAAGTCAAATGGAACCAATTTCAAATTAGCTTCCACATGTCCTATTTTGATATAAATTCAATTAGATAATTAGGATTAGTTGATTTATTTTAATTAGGAAAACCATTAATATGATATAATTGTAATTTTATACCCATTCTTATCCAATTTGGGGTGGTACATGGCTTTGGTATTATTGTTGCACTAAAAGTAAATTTGTAAATATTTATTTTCACTATAAAAACCCCGTGAAGTCGAGAAATTCTCACCGCAGAATATTTATACATAGATATGGTCAGAGAGAGTCAATGCAGAGAGAGAGAGAGAGAGAGAGAGAGAGAGAGGGTTTTCACGTGCATTATTTCACATTCCTTCATAACTTTTCAAATTTTTCAAGGTAAGATACTTTGTACAAGTGGTTTGTTTCCTTATACTTTTATATTCAGTAAATATGCAAGAATTGTCAGTAGACTTTTGGGTTCTTTATAGAGAGATGAACTTCTTTGGGAATTTAAAATGACCGAAGATGAGTATCTCGCTTAGTCACCAATTTATTTCATTAGAGAAGAGTGGTATGAAGTGTCTATTTTATCTTTATATAATTGCGTATGAAAACTGCACATACGTTATTGGGTATTTTTAAATATTCACTTTTACAATAATAATCCAGGTTAGTTCGGATCGATTGGAACTGTGGTGGGATGGTGATTCGGACTGCCAAGAGGATTTCAAGATTATTAGGTTTTCTATCTTTAATTAATTAATTAGTTTCATTTATGTCCAATGACTTTTTTATTTAAATAGTAGTTGAATACGTTTATTTCGAAAAATTCTATTTTCATTGTTTAGTTTAAATTCGTGGTTATACAATATTTTATTAAATAAATTTTTTTTTTATTGTTCCGCTTTTAACGTGAAGATAATTAAATTTTTGGTAACACTCCAAGGTTTATGAAAATTTGGGGTGTTACAGTAGACCGGAAAAAATATAAAATGAAGTATCCATAAAAGGATCACTAAAAAGGAATGTAGAAGAGGTTTTGCATTTTGTTTAACTCCAGCTTCTTTTTTTTCCAAAGAAGAATGCTCAAGTGATGCTCATGCAGTATTCAGCTCCAATTCCACTCCACTCATTATTTCCGTCTTATTTCTATGTGCAATTTCTGGATTTTTTTTCAAATTTTATGTTTTATTTTTCTAAATTTTCATTCTATTGGCATTTCATTAATTTTTAAAAGCTCCAAGTTTGCAAAGTTCCGGAAAACAGTCTTAAATCATTCCTCAAGTCTTAGTTTTAGCTATTTACTTGCAAGTCCTTTGTCCTTTTTGTCATTCTAATAATCCTTCCGATTCCTCTAGCCTCTTCCATTTGGAAATTTCTGGTCCTGTAAGGTAAAGGTTACTCAGTTTATGGTACTTGAGAGGTTAATGCTGATGCCTTGTCTCAGGATTAAAGATTTAATAAGAGTCTTCCTTTCGATGTGTAGTTAGCATGCAAGCCAGATATTAAGATACAAGATCATCTATTTTTTGAATGATCCCACTTGGGGCTTCACAGTTGATTATTTCTATGGAATTCTGGTTGTAGAAACTGAGAGTTCTGTTGAGAATAATTTGGAGTAGATTATGATTTTAGTTAGTTAGTTACCAAATAAAGAGATCAGGATAGTTAGCATATCAATCTCTAAGGTTTTTTTCTTTTTTTTCTTATTCAGTTAGTTTTCTGTTTTTAGTCTTCCATGATTTAAGGAGTTTGGTCAACCTAATTCACAGTTTCCTCTCCTATTTATGACTGTAATTTCTGTCTATTCTAATAAATTAAATGAGAAGAATTTTTCTCTCACATTATTCTTCAATTTCCAAGACTGTAACCAATTCAGTGGAGAAGATGAGTGTTGGCAGAAGTTGGAAGGTAAAGCTCTGAGGAAGTGTGTCATGATTCATGTTACATGAAATTGGGCATACAATATTCGGTACCTTGGATCTCCATATGTGAGGATACACAGACCTGGCAACAAACTCATATTTTAGCCTTGTTTCTTTAATTTATGGGGCAATATGATTTTCTATGTAACATAGAATATTGTGTCAACAATAAATGTCCTACCTTCTTTCAATCAGTAAATAATGTGTCTCAAAAATATTTTACAAATGTAACACACGCCTACGACTAAGCTCACATTTTATATAATGCCCCTAATTGGTAGAGTTTTTTATAACTCGTTTTTTTTTTCGAACTCATTTTCACAATAAAATAATTTTGCACGTGGACCCATTACTTTTCCTTACTTTTTAACCACGCATTCTACGAAAAATCACTTTTCACAAAACATATTCTCAAAAATTTTATATCACATTGTCTCAATAGTAAATTGTGCATTCAACAATTTAATGAGCAAAACTAAAGATGAAGATCAAAAGCCTTTTGATTAGCAAACTATCTGTCAGGATTAGTCTACATGAATAGAACCTATTACACAAATATAACAAGCGGAAGAGTTTGCCCTCAAAAGTTGTTACAGAAATCTATTAAAATGCGATTTTCTAGGACAATTTAATCATTGCTCTATGATAAGGAACATATGTATAGAAGACACCGAAAAATACAACATGTATAGCAGATTTGACAGAAGCACAAAATCATCTTACTCTTGCTTTGGAAAATCAGTTTAAAATCCTAACCAGATTATTTTCAACACATGTTTCTTGATTTGCTGAGCTTCTTCATATGACAGACATAAAAAATATATACACGTGCCTTGCAGAAACATAGAAGTTTAATGAATCATAGCAAGTAAACAATGTAGAAAGGGGACCTTAAGACAAAACTTTTTAAATTGCATAAAGTATTAACAATTTACTCTCTGGAAGGGAAAGATGGGTTTTAACATTCCAAATAACAATTGTGACAAACCTTCAAAAGGCATGCAGTCCCCCTGTTCCTGATGGTTTATAAATAGAGAATGTGGGCCCATGTTCATTGGTGAAGCTGAAGACATAATATTCTTCGAAGGTGATTCGATAAATTTGTCCTGAAAAAGATGAACTTTAAAGTGCCAGTTTTTCAAAATAAAATTCTAGATTCTTGAGGGATTAACGTAGTCAGTTACACAAAACGAAGCACCATGTATGAAATTAAAATATCCATCAAACTATACTTTTGATCACTCACCACAGGAAATGCAAATTATATATATGGTGATTATGGATAAAGAAAATTTCTCACTTACAAACAAAAGAGGCAAGGTACTCAGCAACCACCATCTATCAGGCAACTGCAATTAAATGATACTAATTTGACATGGCAATCGTATAGTAATCAATAGAAGACAATGGGTACATGACCAAAAGATACAGTGAAAAGCACACGAGATCAAACTAAATTACTTCATGGATGATACCTTAGTTGTCATTGGAATAATTGTGTCACGAGGCAATTATCATCTAAAGCAAGTTACTGATGATTGCATAAAGCAGTTTCTTTTATAATTTACATAACAAAAACAACAACGAGCAAAAACATCACCAATAGCATGTTTAATCTTCCAGCTCAAAAGGCTACTGTAATCACTAAAATTGATCATCTGATCTGAAATACAATCCAACAAATTAAGAACAGGTAGTTTTACTAGAACTCTTCTTCTAACATAGATTATGATGAATGTAGTATTTCCGAAGTAGTCTGACTCTAATCATCACCTCACCATAGACCGTCCCCCGTACTACAATAAATGCTTTTATCTTCAAACTATAGGTAACATCAACAAGAAATCTGCTTTGGAGTCGCACTACACTCATTACTCCTCTTAATGCAATAGCCACAAGTTCATTAGTCTACTACTCAAAATCCAGTTAACATCAGCAATATCTTTTCAGAAAAAAACTCTGTTTTTACACTAGGAAACAAAAGAAAAAACACTTAATTTTTTTTTCAACCCTTTTCTTTGGAAATTAATAAATGTTATTTATAAATGAGAGGAAACACAGATATGCAGGACAATGATTCCTCGAATGCACAACAGAGTCAAAAAATATAACATGAAAAATCAAGACAGCTACTCTCTCCCTCCATGCTACATCCGAAAAGGCTAAGACAACCCTATTGCATGCTTTAACTTTTTTTCTTAATGAACTTCAACTTCATATATTTGGAAAGTTTCCAGATGGTCGTAAAACAATAATCATTTGACAACTTCTTGAATAACATCTAAAGAATGACAACTTAACCGCTTTCTCAAACACAAGGAGTGACCCCATTTGCGTAAGTTTGACCTCACATAGATCAAGTATTGTAATTCGGTATCTGCTATATAATATTACTGGATATATCTAGAATGCAAGGAAAAACAATACTGGTTACTGGGTAGCTTGCTTCCTACCATACTCAACACTCAAGAGTCAAACGTGGAAAACTCAAATTCTAATATTAATGAAATTAAAAACACCATACCTTTCTATCTTTTACTTTTTTGCCCAAGATATAATCCTCCTGTTTCCTTCGCTTTCTCTGACAAAAGTAATTACTAATAAGTCATGACCACACAAAATTATGAAGTTCCATTATTTCGAGTACAGTAGTTACAAGAAGAAGAATATGTAAACTTTAACAAACGCAAAACTAATATTAAAGAAAAATATATATTTTTTACATGAGAATTCATGATGAATAGAAGTTATTCATGGGTTAAGAACTTACCGTCATCCATCTACATCTAAGAGCAACGTCACGTACAGTTTTGTCGCGGAGTGAGGCTGCGATCTTAATGTAACGCAAGATATTGGGTTCATTCTTATATCTACAAGTTTTTAAGAAAGCATGACTAAATGAAATCAGGAGTGAACTTCATAAAAAAACAGAAGACAAAAGGAAATAAAAGATAAGCCCAAGATACAAAAACCAGCCAGACTATACAAAAATTTCTACACCATGGTAAGAAATCAACATGCTGCAACTAAAAATGGAAAAAAAAGCTGAAATACCTAATGAAAACACAGGCGAACAATGAAATAATCATTTAGGTGCAATTGAAGCACAGTGAAACCATAATCTTAAGAATGAGGAACCAGAAGCACATGACAGTATTTGTCTTAGCGGAAACTGTTTCAATCAAACACTTGGATGTACACTTTTATGCATTGTGTTGTTATATGTTTTAACTCGCATTTGGATAGAAACATTAGTTCCTTAGACCATTTTATAAATCATTACTCCACCATTTGAGTAAGTTGACTCGTGAGGAGTAGCATTTTTCTTGCATAAACTTTGAGAATTTTAGATATTTTAGATGTTTGGTTTTAGATGTGGGATTTAGAGGGAAGTATTCTTTTTGTACATACAGAAATAGGAGCTGAAGCAAAAATCTTCAAGGAATTTCTGTTGTGTGTATATGCCTAGAAGCCCAAATACATATGCCTATGCACGCTCGCGCAGTCGCGCGCATATGCACACAGAAGAATCCATTACAGAAAACACGTCATTTCAAGCCTCATAATCTTCTACTTTGTAAAAACATACTCTACCCAGTACCTACAAGCATTTTTGGGCCAAATAATAGAACTTATATTAATGAAAATCGAACAGAAGACTAAACCAGCGTTAATGAGCACCTTATGTAGCCATTCTGAATTGAATATGCAGCTCCTATGTTTATTTTAAGTTTGCCAATATCCTAAGTCCACAACAGATCACTTTATATCCAGACAAAAGGAACGAGATTGGAGCACAACAAACATACTTACACCACTATGCCATCTTATTGTATGTCAGTCATTGAAAATCAAAATTCATGCCATCTTACGTTTTTTTTGAAAAAAATCATTTTCCTTTTTTGGAACAAAGTACCTACTTGTCAAGTCCTTCTTCCAATTTGTACTGTTCCTCAACGGACCATTCAACCGCCAAACCCGTATCATGCTTCAACCCTGGTGCAGATTCCAAAAGAAGTGAAGACCCGAAAGAATTCCCAGCCTGAACAGTCCCTGGCGAGGAAAAAATAATTCCCCCAGCTGCCCCCGTGGTGCAATCATTTAAGCTTAAATTCGCGTCATTCACAGAGTGGTTATAGTAATTTCCCATGGAAACCATCGGAGAAACCACCCCTGAGCTGTTGCTGCCTCCGCTACTTGTCCCTGATTTAAACGATATCCCCTGCTGATGCTGCTGGTGAT
>CAIGRL010206015.1:0-10544 GCA_903798325.1 Fraxinus xanthoxyloides | reverse complement strand
ATATTTTTAAAATATGGATGAATATATTAATATTGTGTATGGTAATATTTGCTCCCAAATAAAATCTCAAAATTTGTCTGTCATTTTTTCCAAGATTTTGGGATAATTTCATAAAAGATTTTTAATGTATATTTTTTGTCCTTTCATTATCTTTATTCTTCCCCTTTACGAACATTAAAGTAGAGAATAAAAAAAATAAAATTGTATGTTCTTCTATCGTTGTATTTATTCCCTTTTTCCTTTTCTCTGTCTTTTTTATTCTCTCCAGATTTTTTACGAAAACAAAGATTAATTTTAGTTAATTTTTTTTTTTATATTTTTTCTGTTTTTCATCCATTTTTTTATGTAAAAGATCAATTTGTAACTAATTTTATATACAAAAAGCTATTTTGTTATTTAATTTTAAATATATCGATTGATTATTTATTTTTTGAAGGTCAAACATATAATACATAATATTAGCTTTTTTCATAAAAAAATATTGAATGTTTATAAAATTATGAAATTATGTATATAATATGAAAATGTTGAATAAACTAAAATATAATATTTTGTTTACAATAACACTTTTTTGTACATAATATTTTTGCTCAACGTCTTACAATTTTTTTTTCTTTTGATTTGTAGTTTGCACAATCTATAAATATGTAAAACTTATAAAAATATTCACACATATACAAATTATTGGAACTTATAATATTTGAAGTAAATGTACGAAATAAAGCACCAAAGTGAAGAATATAGATCCAACCCTGAATATAGAATCAAACTGTGTATCAAAAAATAAAATTAATTGAAAAAAACAATTTGATAAATGCAATCAATAATTCTTACATAATCGAAAGAAACAATCGTGATAGAATTTGGAGAACGGTAGTAATTTTGGGTCAATGTAAATTAGAAATTCAATTACATAAAGAAAAATGAATTTGCTTCGACAAGTAGATAAGAAAAAAAGAATATTTGAAATATTTCTATTTTATATAATGGGGATAAATTTTATAATATGTTACAAATGAAAGTAAATAATGTAATCTATATTTTTTTAATCAGTGTAGGTTTAGAATTTCAATAGTGATTATTCAAATAATTAATTGGTTTTCGTTCAACCTTGATAAAGAAAAAACTATATCATTAACTATTTCTTTAAGGACAATGAATGCGATTGTTTTTGTGTGATCCTTCGATTTCTTTGAAATCGTTGATCTCGGTTTTCCATGATGACGGCGCGATTTTCATTTTCTTCATGCAAGAATTTTCGATTTTTTCTTATTAGTTCAATGAAGGTAAATCAAGAACACATGTTCAATAATGAATAAAAAACATTTTTACATATTATTATTTTTTGACAAATATATAGAGAAATAATCACATTATTTAAAATTAATAAACTATCAAGAATTATACATAAATTATATTTTATTTGAAGACCAATTGACCGAAAGATGAGAACCATATTTAATATTATAAGTTGTAAAATTTACTTTCGATTAAATAAGGACATAGTTGAACAAAAACAAAATTTTGAAGGACAAAATTGTAAATCAAATAATGTATTGAGCGTATAGCGAAAAATGTAATAGTAAAATAGGTATTCTAAAGTTTCTTTTCGATCCTCTTCTTTATATATAGCTCTTGTTTGAATCTATTTTTTCCATCAAAATACATTTTTGAACAATGATTTGATCATATTTCAGTCATACATTTTTTAATAAAATAATAATATATAAAAATTCAAAACTTATCTTATTTTTAAATCCCACGCTATTGCAATACTATTACAAAATACTTTTTTTATTTATTTATTTTTTTGAGAAATGGGGTTCAAACAAGCAGCCCCCTAAATTAAAACAGAACTCAAATATTAGCAAAAGGTGGAGACTCAGCTGCAAATTTCCGTAAAGAAAAATCGCGCGGCGCCTTAGTCCGCACTTTGCAGGTAGATTGCTTAGGCGAAATAGCCGCGGCTGTGTCTCGTCGGAAAGAATGCAGGGGCTGAGTATCTCTCCGAGCCCACAAGAAATCTACTGTAGTAGAATCTCTTCTGCTTCAACATTATTATCTTTTATCAATCCACACAGAAGAAACGCATTCAATCAAGGCTTCAAATTCAAGCCTTCTTCTTGTTATAAGATGACAAACGAAACATTTAGGGCTCAACTAACTCATTGCAAAGTTTCCTCGGAAGTTCAAGGAACTTCTCATGGGTATTTAATTCTATTCTCCTTTTGTTCTTATTTTCTTTGTTTACTTTGAAGAGTTAGCTAAAAATATTTTATTTAAATTTTATAATTTTGAAAGAATAGATCACCCCAATTGAGTGTTTGAAAATCAGTCTGATTTTAAAGTAGAGTTGTAAATAATGAAATCATCGGTATGACCAATAATTTTTTATTTTTTTTTCTGTGTTGCTTAGTGAAATTAAATTCATGTTATAGACAGCCAATTCACTCGGTTCAGATTAATCATGCTGGTATATGAGTGTAGTTGTGAAATACTTCAGTACATAGTTTTGTTCTGGATTGGATTTTCATCCCTTTTTGAAATTCATCTAGAGTAGTTTAGCTTTAATTTTTAATCAATTAGTTTGAATTCCTCATATTTGACTATATGAATTCTAATGCTAGAACTTGTGGTTTTGTGTTTGATTTTCATAATGTCTCTGATTAATTTTAGCTGATGTTGCTTATGCAGGAGCACTGACACACAAGTCCATGGTCTGCCGGAAAAGGTTGTGGGTGTTTTGGGAGGAGGGCAACTTGGTCGTATGTTGTGCGAAGCAGCTTCCCAAATGGCAATAAAGGTAATTGTTCTGGATCCAATGGATAACTGTCCAGCAAGTGCCCTATGTCATTATCATATGGTGGGCAGCTATGATGATAGTGCAACAGTAGAAGAGTTTGCTAAAAGGTTGGAGTTGAAAGCACCAATGTTATTTTCTTCTATTACTCGATAGTTAATACTCATCTTGTTTAAACGACCTCTTTAATAAACTAACTTGGATTGGGGTTGGTAGATGTGGAGTATTAACTGTCGAAATTGAGCATGTTGATGCTGCCACTCTTGAGAAACTTGAGCAACAAGGGGTGGATTGCCAACCTAAAGCCTCAACAATCCGAATTATCCAGGTTTATCACCTTTTTGGTTCTTAAGGCGGAAACTCATTATGCATTAAGGGTTCCTCTTCTTAAGCTTTCCGATTGTATGCGTTAAGTTGAATGTATTTCTTGACATTTTCTGTTTTTCAACATTGATTCTTAGGAAACCATTCGATTGTCTATTCTAGCAGTGGTGTCATACCTTTACACGCGCACAACATCTTGAATGCACACAATTAAATAAATTACTTGTACCGTAAGGCCAGTCATGTTAAAAAATCTGTGTTCTAAGGAGAGTGTATAGTGAGCTTTTTTTGGTAGAATATATTGCTACCTCTAAGCTAACTTATATTTCTATTATCATGTTGTCAACAGGATAAGTACCTTCAGAAGGTTCATTTTTCTCAACATGCAATTCCACTCCCTGAATTCATGCAGGTGATCTTATATCGAAAAAGATCTGAATTTTGAGAGCGAAGCTTATATTTTCTTCAAAACTAAGAATTTACTGATTCATTTTTCTCACAATTTATTTATTTATTTTAACAAAAAATGGCCAAGACAGATAGATGATCTTGAAAGTGCTAAAAAAGCTGGATACCTATTTGGTTATCCTCTTATGATAAAGAGCAAAAGGCTGGCTTATGATGGTCGTGGCAATGCTGTTGCTAAAAGTATAGAGGAGCTTTCTTCTGCCGTAAATGGTAAAATATTTGTAATCCTCTAATATTGTTGTTTAATCTTTATTTTGTGGTTTTGACCATCACGGTGAAACTTCTTTGTTCTCATAGTCTTAATTATGTTATTAGACGAGACTTTTTATGTCTAATAACCTTTGTGACTATCTTTTTTAATGGTATACTTTAATTCTTAAATTTGGACTACTTGCGGTGCAGATGCATGGAAATGCCTTGTCTGAATTTGGACCCAGAGTGTGATCGTTCTCTAGAGACAATTATGCTTTTGGCTGTCTTAGAGATAAAATATATAACATATCAAACTGATTGTTTTCAGCTTCAAATTAAATAAAACTGATATAGGCAAAGAGTTCAGGTTACAGCATGCAATAGGAAAGGTCATCTTTGAATTAGTAGACTGTGTTTGTGTGGAGAATGCCCAGTTTCAAATCACGTTTTCTTGTGAAATGCATGTATTCTTACATTGTTTCTGCATATTTTAGTTAAATCTCAAATCAATCAATTTGTGAAATTTATATCCATTTGCAGCTCTTGGAGGATATGGTCGTGGTTTATACGTTGAAAAGTGGGCGCCGTTTGTGAAGGTTAGCATCTGTTGGGTTGTCTTGACCTTATGATCACATATACCTAGTTTCTTTAACAATGAATTTCATGTGGTACTGTGGTCATATGGAATAAAACTATTAAGTGGGTGTTTGGTGGAGAATAAAATTAGATTTTTAGTAGATTCTGATAAAAAATTTTGAAATGTGTGGTTGAAAGGTTGTGAGACCCATGAAAGATTGGTTAATATTGATTGTTTGACTTTGATTTACATTAAAATCTGATTTTAATTCGAAACAAACAGGGCCTATAAGTCATTTGTATCTTATTACCTCCGTCAAATTAACCCATGACTACTTGCATTAGAAATGGATTACCAAGTAAATTGACTTATCCTTTAGTCAATTGAAACATTAAACATATAACATTAATGATGGATCATTTTGGATATGTGGATCAAAGATCACAGGTGTAACCTTGCGATCGCAAGGTTCAAACTTCTCTTTTTCAATTCAATTTGGTCCCAATCTTCCCTCTATTGTACAGTTAAGTCCTTCATCTTTCAAATCATTAAACTTTGGTCCCCGCTTCCATAACTAGCACGGTTTAAGTCCTGTTCATCTAATTTTTGCTTTTTTTCTCCATAAACCATCAGACATTGAGTTTCTCCTAAAAACAATCAATATGCGAACAAAATTAAGCGTCGATTCAATAAAAGCACTCTCAAATGTCCACTTTTGATTGCCCAAATAAGTATAAAATTACATTTATCAGTTGTAGTGTTAATTTGTTGTGAATATTTGACACTTATCTATGTTTTAATATATCAAATAATTAATATTTGGCCTCTGCTTTGGTGGGGATTAAAATTTTATTTTTAGCAAATATTGATAAAAGTTATGAAATATATAGTCGAAAAGTTGTGGTTCTGTGAAATATGTGGTTAAAGTTAATTGTTGATTGACTTATATTAAAGTTTAGATTTTAATAGAATCTTACGATCTGATCCAATGATTCAATCCGCAAAACTCCTTCATCGGTCCGATCCAGAATTACAATCTTGACAAGCATGGTCCTTCATATGGACTAAAATTTACAAATTAAAAAGATTGGTAGCAATTAACATATAAATAAGTATATTGTTTCCTCTTATTTTTTCTGATTATATGAGCGAGGGTCTGCAATAGATGTCCAACTGGAATTAAGGAGAGGAAGTAATGAATTTAAGTGCCAAATTTTCCTGATATTGTGATGGTATGTTTTTTGGATGACAGTTCATTCACTTTGTTATAAGAGAATATCGTTTCATTATGAAAGGATTAAAAGTAATAATGCTGGCCATTTTTTAGCATGTGGAATCAAACTTCCAGTCTGGTCCAGTTTTTAAAACATTTGAGGTCATCTTGATTGAGAAGGATGTTAGCTAATAGATCAAAATTTCAAATTCCTAGTTATGTTAGATTTTTCACAAGTAGCTTGATGAACTTCCGCCCCTTGTACTGATAAACTCCTGGAGTTATTAACCATAAACTTGTTTTTGAGTAATCCACTGTGATGAATTGATGCAATAATTTCAAAAATCACAAAAAGGATTGCTTTTAACTTGTGTGATGACACATTTTTTGTTTTATCAAATAGTCAAACTTGAATTTCTCTGGAAAGACGTTTATGTATATATGTCATCATGATAAGTCATAATAGGTCTGGACTTTGAGTGGGAAATTATGTAAATAACTATCCTTTTTATTTAATGCAGGAGCTCTCTGTCATTGTGGCAAGAGGAAGAGATAATTCTATTCTGTGCTATCCTGTAGTTGAAACTATTCACAGGCAAGATAACTTTGTTTCCAATACAATTTTCTTTTTTCCTTTTTTATTTTATTTTATTTCATATCAAACTTTATGAGAATTAGGACTTGAGTTTGCATTTTCCCATTTTCTTCCATTCATTTTGGAACTTATATTGACTTTAAATGTTTCTAACAATCTTGTGTATATGCAGGGAAAACATTTGCCACATTGTCAAGTCACCTGCTAATGTGTCTTGGAAGATTTTAAAACTTGCTACTGATGTTGCATACAAGGCTGTGAGTTCATTAGAAGGTGCTGGTGTATTTGCAGTGGAGTTGTTTTTGACATCTGATGGTCAGGTTGTGTAAGGATGTTTGATGTGCACGATCCTTTGTTTTGATGGCATATAAATTTACGCTTTGATGAATTTCATTGTTTATAATGAGCTGTTGTATCTTATTTGCTTTCCTCAGGTCTTACTAAATGAAGTGGCACCTAGGCCACATAATAGTGGACATCACACGATCGAGGCTTGCTTTACTTCACAATTCGAGCAGCATTTGCGAGCTGTTGTTGGTCTTCCACTTGGTGATCCGTCAATGAAAATTCCAGCTGCTATCATGTATAATATACTTGGTGAAGATGAGGTAAACCAATAATTGTTACATTTATTGAGAAAGTATTAGTTGACATTTTGATTACTTGTAATTTTAGATTTTTTTGCCGATGTAGTACTTCTGATGGTTTTGATGCCTAATCTTGCTCCCTATAGCTATGGGTAGAGTTAGCTTGTCCTTTAAGATGACACAAAATACTTATCAAAAAAAAAGATGACACAAAATAAGCTTCACACCTCACATAATTTAGATCAAAAGAGAATTTTCAAAAATCAAAGCTTTGATTGTGAAGCTAGAATATCAGTAAATGGTTAACTGATGGTGAGGTTTGCTATTCTTGGTCGAGAATGAGAAAGCAGTGGACTCACACTGAATGCCAGCAATAGCTTTGAAAAACCATAATTTGACTTTTATGGCTTGCTTAATATTTTACTCCTCACTTGTGGATATATAGGGCGAACCGGGTTTCCTTCTGGCTAATCAACTTATTGGAAGGGCATTGAGAATTCAAGGGGCATCGGTTCATTGGTACGACAAACCTGGTCTGTTGATGCTGAAACCAACTCTTGCACATATATGTTTTATTTTCCCGTCTTCATGTTAGAGAAATTTTTAAATCCTTGTATCTCTGCAGAAATGAGAAAGCAAAGAAAGATGGGTCACATCACAATTGTAGGCCCCTCTATGGGCATTGTTGAATCTCGGCTAAAATTCATGCTGACAGAAGAAATATTGAATGGACAGCCTGCTGGTCAGTTGTGTTGGATGGCTTTATACTGTGTTTGATGCGGGTGACAACACTTAGTGAAAATCCCTGTTTGAATATGCGATAAGGATTTAAAGAATTGGAAGGATTTTACTTGTGTGATCAATGTTTGGATTCAAGTTGACTTGTGTATTTTATGTCTTTTTTTACTTTATTATCTCTAGAGCATCATTGTTTATTTGGAAAACATTTGGTCCGTTGACCAAATCTTTTATTATCCCTAACATCCTATCTGAATATCTTCGTCTGATGTTATGCCTGCTTCTCTCTGTCTGACATTTTTGTTATACACCATAATGCTTCCTTCTACAGCTGCACCACGTGTTGGAATCATCATGGGCTCGGATTCAGATCTTCCTGTTATGAAGGAAGCTGCAAAGATTTTAAGGGAGTTTGATATTCCTGCAGAGGTTACTGCACATTGTTTTATTATATTTTTGGCATCATGTACATATTTATTTGTGGCACGAGGCATATTAAACTTTAGTTAACTTTGTTATGTAGGTAAGAATAGTTTCAGCACATCGGACTCCTGAAATGATGTTTTCTTATGCTTTGTCTGCTCGGGAGCGTGGTATACAGGTTATCGTTGCTGGTGCTGGCGGTGCCGCTCACTTGCCAGGTGTTCAATATTAGAGGATAATATACATTTTCAATCATATTTCTTTGAACACATTGATGTAACCTTGTTTGATTTATTAGGCATGGTGGCTGCATTGACACCCTTGCCCGTGATTGGTGTTCCTGTACGGGCTTCTACATTGGATGGACTCGACTCCCTCTTGTCAATTGTTCAGGTACTTTCGCAAAAACATTAGATATCCAATATCTGATAATCCCACTGTATAAAAATTAACATATGACCAGAGGTACTGGCAAATGATTGTTTTCTTTGGACATTTAAAGAAAGGTAAATTTTTGAATCAAATGAAACAATGAAATAGGATGTAGGTAGTTACTTCCAAGTTTATTGGGAATAAGGCTTAGATCATATTTGTTTGGTGTTGCGTCACAGGGGTTTTCCATGTTGGACGAATGGAATATTTGTTAAGTGAAAATAATGGATTTCTATGTTTATGTAGATGCCCAGGGGAGTTCCAGTTGCAACAGTGTCAATAAATAATGCCACAAATGCAGGTTTGTTGGCTGTAAGATTGTTAGGAATTAGCGACATCGACTTGCAAGCAAGGTTTGTCTCTCTCCTTTTAATGAAAACCAACAACAATTTCTTTTAATGGGAGCCCCACAAATGTGAAAAAAAAAGGACTGCGCTTCTGTAGAAATTAATAAAGTAGCTTGTTTCCGTTCATATAGGATGGCTCAATACCAAGAAGATAGACGAGACGAAGTCTTGGTAAAGGATGATAGGTTGGAAAAGGGTGGCTGGGAAGAATACTTGAATCAATGATGGTTTCCACACTTTTAGTTGAAAAGTCATCTTTCCTCCCACTCACCATGAAAATCCATTTCAAGAACTGCGAAAGATAACCGGAAATTTTTTTTTATCATGATGTTATGGTTCATCTCTTGAAGTAGAATTGCATCTTCAACCGGCACAAAATGGTTTCATGGGATCATATTTGATGCTTCTTAGAGATGAGGCTCCTAATGCAGGTTTTCATTTTCTTTGCTTGTAGCTTCACTTATTTAACATACACAGTTGTTTTCTCTTGTAGCCGTGAAATGTCTTTGGAATACTTGCGTGTTCTATGTTTTAGTCACGAGTCAATTGCTTGAGGTTTGCACCCATCAAAATAATTTTATGGGGACGATGTTCTTGTTTTCGGAACTTACATTGTTTTGCTCTCCTCCCAAGGAGAGGATTTTCATTATTTGCAAAGAGAACTCTTATAATTATTTTGCTAGTGATGAGAAAATTAGTTTCAACTATCAACTTTTTACTTGGATAGTGTGATCGACCATGCTCATGCCACGAATGTGTACATTTAGATGTCACTAACATTGTTCGTTAAATTGCCAATGCCCATTTTTGCTTCTTGAAAGTGAGAATAGAAGAAAGAAAAGAAACCCGAATTAAATTTTTTGTTATCATTTGTTATTGTTATTATGTTGAGAAAAACAAAAAGATACACCAGGCTAATGAGGGGCTCGATGTGACTTGCCTCTTCAGACGAATTTTGCTGGACCTGGACCGGACCAAATAGGGGCCAGGTCGTCCCGACCTTTGTAGACAGCAGTGTCCTCCCCACTCTGTGGCTAGTCACATGGGCAGTGGCAGGTTTTGTTGACCAGGTGAAAGCCAAGTAGTAGTCCATACATTGGCATGGCCGAAATGACATCGTTTTCATACACCAAAATAGAAACTTGTTTGATACCTCACCTCACGGGTAGAAACAGCGCAGAAATGCTTTTATGAACATGTGAATTTTGTCATTTTAATATCTCATCTTAGCCACAATTTTTCGTTTTCATTGAGCCACAAATCCTAATGTCATCACATGTTCTTCACAACATATCTCACTACAGCAACAAAAATTAGAATCGCATGTCGCATTTATTTTCTAGTACGACTGTATGGTAGGCGACTATTCAGTATGGTTCCAATGTTGACCTGCGNAAATGACATCGTTTTCATACACCAAAATAGAAACTTGTTTGATACCTCACCTCACGGGTAGAAATAGCGCAGAAATGCTTTTATGAACATGTGAATTTTGTCATTTTAATATCTTATCTTAGCCACAATTTTTCGTTTTCATTGAGCCACAAATCCTAATGTCATCACATGTTCTTCACAACATATCTCACTACAGCAACAAAAATTAGAATCGCATGTCGCATTTATTTTCTAGTACGACTGTATGGTAGGCGACTATTCAGTATGGTTCCAATGTTGACCTGCGGAAGTGACTTGATGTTTTGCAAGTTTTGAAGAACAACGTTCTCGATTGAATAATGTTATTACAGTGAAGACAACCGATAGTCGTCCTACGTTGTATATCCATGACAGTTTGTTATTAAATGTATGAGGTAATAAAAAAATATTATATTAATGTATCAAATAACAAAT
>CAIGRL010205967.1:0-10564 GCA_903798325.1 Fraxinus xanthoxyloides | reverse complement strand
AAGTATTAAGAAAGAAATGAAAAACTTTGATAGGATAAATGATTCAAGAAGTTTGATCTAACAATCAAAGTTTCTGCTATGAAGAAATGAATGTAAGTTCAAAGAATATTTTTCAAATGAAAAACTTTGATGAGTAGATTTTCAAAAGTGAATTGATCAAAAGTTTTTCAAAGCTAAATGATTTGACAATAATAAATGAGATGAGAAATCAATATAATTTTGCTCAAAAGTATCTCATTTGAATAATCTTAAGTGTTAAAATGAATGGCAAGTGAGTTGATATTTATAGAAGTGAGAAAAGCCAATTTTTATGCCCAACCAGACGATCCAAAAATTAGCCGTTGAAAATCAGTCAAAACAGTCAAAAAACTGACCGTTATGGATGAACCGAACATCCAGTTCATCCGTCCGAACGTCTAGATAGACAGAAAGACTTCTGTCAAACAGGACGCCTTGTTCGAACGGTCTGGTTCATCCGGATGTCCAGATGCTCAATAGGACGTCCGATTGACGGTTGACCATTGACCTTTTTTTAGAAATGTGATCTAAATTCAAGTATCACTTTGAAAAATCAATCTTATATCCGGATGTCCAGATGCTCAATAGGACGTCCGATTGACGGTTGACCATTGACCTTTTTTTAGAAATGTGATCTAAATTCAAGTATCACTTTGAAAAATCAATCTTATTTTTGATCAAAAATATTTTATGCAAGTGATATGAAAATAACTTTTTGTGCACAAAATGATTTTTGAGCTATTATCATTCATAGATCAAAGTGTTATATCTTTGGTCTTTGATCTTGCTTTGAAGTTTCCTTCATGTTTGACTCTTAAACTCTTGATCTTTCATGTTTGACTCTTAAACTCTTGATCTTTCTTGACATTTGGCTTTAATGCTTGATTTCGATCTTAATCTTCTTCATGAGTCCGATTTATAATGTGTTAATTTTGGCAATACTTGATTTATTTTAACATTGAACTATCATCAATCAAAATCAATTGTTAGAAATAATATTAATCTTGTTTTTTATGATCAAAACATTAAGAATAAAATCAACCATAGGTCAGCAAATGACAGCTTCATACTCTGATTCATTGTTGGTGGCTTCATATTCGAACTTGAGCGATCATTGGATCTCGGTAGTCTTGTTTGGGTTAGTGATGATAACTCGGCGCCCAATCTCGAACCGTTCAATGCTCCATCTACGAAGATTTCCCAAGTTTCTGAGGTCTTTCTCGAATCCTTCTCATGTGGCCCTCAAGGCTTGGGGTAAATTTTGCAATGAAGTCAACTACTACTTGAGCCTTAATTACAGGATCACAGCTTGAACTTTATATCAAACTCGCCAAGCTCTATGGCCCATTTTCAATAATCTTCCTAAGATATTTGGTTTCTAAAGTATGTGTTTAAGTGGTTGATTAGTGAGCACAACAATTGGATGAGATTGAAAATATTGACGTAGCTTCTTGGTAACTATAACCAAGGCAAGTGCAAGTTGTTCAGCCAATATATATCGCATTTCTGCATCACAAAGTACTTTACGCACATAGTAAATTGGTCGGTGGACCTTTTATACTTCTTTCACCAACACTTCACTTACCGCATTTTCAGAAACAACCAATTATAATAACAATGCATCACCAAGTTCTGGCTTGGTGAGGATTGAAGGTGTTGTCAATGTTCACTTCAACTCTTGAAAGGCTAAATTACATTCTTCATTCAAATCAAAGCTCTGGTTACCCCTTAGAACTTTGAAATTGGAGAGGTACCTATCTACTACTCGGGATACAAACCTATTCAAGGCTGCAACTTGATTTGTTAATTTCCGTATGTCCTTCTTGTAACTTGGGAATTCTATAGATATCAAGGCTTGGATCTTGTCAGAGTTGGCTTCTATTCCTCCATGTGTGATCATGAATCCTAAGAACTTATCAGAAGCCATTTCAAATACACATTTTGTAGGATTCAGATTCATCTTATACGTCCACAGTGTAGCGAAGACCTCTTCAAAGTCAGAGATATAACAATGCATTTGCTTGCTCTTAACGACCATGTCGTCCACATATGCATCAATGTTCTTCCCTATCAAGTGTGCAAATACCTTATTGACAAGTCTTTTATATGTAGCTCCTACATTTTTCAACCCGAATGGCATGACTCGTAGCAGTAAATGGTCGAATCAGCCATAAATGAGGTCTTTTCATGATCCTCTTCTGACATAAGAATTTGACGGTATTTAGAGAAAGCATTCAGAAAACTGTATAATTTGTGACTTGAGGTTCTATCCACAAGATTATCGATTCGAGGTAGGGGATAAATGTCCTTAGGACATGCTTTGTTCAAATCTGTGAAGTCGATGCAAACTCGCGACTTTCCATTAGTTTTCTTGACAAGAACGACGTTGGAAAGCCAATCGGGATATTGGACTTCCAGAATGAATTTCGCATTGATGAGCTTAGCAACTTCTTCTCGTATGAATTCCCGCCATTCTTGTGCAAACTGCCTCATCCTTTGCTTCACTGGTGTTGCATCTAGATTTATGTTGAGCTTATGTACTGCAACTTCGGGATCAATTCCAAGCATATCTTCGACATTCCAAGCGAAAACATCGATATTGCGAGACATATAATAAATAACTTAGGCCGTAGTTGTAGGATCAAGATATCGGCCAATGGTAACTTTTATACCTGGCTCAACCCCGACTTCATATATATTCTCTTCTGGGAGAAGCCTTTTACGATGCTTGAGGTCAAGCTCGACCTTTGAAAGTTGCACGATGTTAGCCTTGATCTTTGGAATGCTGGTAACGTAGAATCGTCTAACTAATACTTGGCTTCCTCGAACTACCCTAACCCCATTACTTGTAGGAAATTTCATTGACAAGTAAAAGGTTGAGACAATTTCCTTAATCCTATTTAGCAAAGGCCTTCCAAGTATGGCATTGTAGGCCATATGAGTATGAACTACTTGAAAAGTTGTGATCTGCATTACCTACTTCCTTCCGATCCCAAGGTAAGAGGTAACCCGACAATGCCCTCTGGAATAATGAAACCACCTCTGAACCCTTGAATGAGGGTTTTGACCGGCTTAAGCTACTCAGCTGAAATACCCATTTGAACGAAAGCTTCTGTGACAGCACATTAGCTGAGCTTCCATTATCCACCAAAATTCTCCTTACCTCAAAATTAGCAATGATCGTCGATATAACCAGAGCGTCCTCATGAGGAAAAGACACTCATTTTAAGTCATTTGATTCGAAAGTGATATCTTCTACATTACCTAGATCCATGCTTGAGATCGATGGGTATTACCTGGCATACTACTTATGCCGGCTGTTGGAGTCTTCCCTCCCCCCCCAAGGCTTTCCCTCCGATAATGATATTAATTGTACACGTGGTTGGTTTTTTATCCTCCTATCCTCAGAAGCCTTACCATTATTCTGGTTGTTCCACTGACGCTTGTCATGGCCGACGTAAGTACCCAGGAAACCCCGCTTGATGAGAGCATTGATTTCTGGAATCAGGGTGAAGCATCCTTCGATCATGTGTCCATGATCTCGATGAAAGTCGCGGTACTTACTTTTGTCACGGGCTTCAGGAGGAGCCCGTAGTATCATAGGCGACTTCAACTCTTTAAGATCTTTGATCTCCATCAAAATATTAGACCTTGTGGTGTTGAAACGAGTGAAGGATGTTGGAGGGGAGTTGCCTTAGCTTGCTTTGAAAAGGATCCTGACGTTGGTTAGACTCATACGGCCTCTTAAGCTCGAGCTTCTTTAATGGTGGGGTATCTCTCCTTAGATACATGTTCTTCTCCTTGTTGATGTATTTCTTAGCTCGGGTAAGTAGGTCGGATATTGACTTTGAAGGGGTCTTTGATAGAGACATCTTAAATACCTCACATCTTACGACATATGTTAGAGTAGGGACTACAATTGTGATATGTAGATTAGGAATCAGAAGTCTTTCTTTATTAAACCTTGTCATGAAATTACGAAGTATTTTGTTGGGTCCTTGACACATCTATATAAATGACATGACTGTCTTTCTGATGCACTTACTACTTGCAAAGAACGCGGAGAACTTGTCAACCAAGTCTGAAAAGAAAGATACGGAGTTGAGCTCCATGTGAAGAACCCATCCCTAGCTGCATTGGTAAGTGTCTAAGGAAAACCCTTGCATATCACTATATATTGAGGTGATTGATGGGGTCAGTTGTCCCATCATACTCCTTCACCCGAGGATACTTAAATCGGTCCAGTGAGGGATATGATAAGACTCCTAGGGTGAAAGTTGTGTTAGGGATGAACCATGTTGCTGCCTAAGACTTTTGAAGCATTCCACCCATGATTCCTTCCTAAATAATCCTGGCAAGATCAACAGAGTACAGCATAATTGATCTCGAACCCAAGGGTACATGTGGTAAGCATGAGGTTCCGACATCACCGTGGATAGGGTCGGGGGCTTGGGCATTTGTCATAAGACCACTCTGCGATGATGGTGTTGGGGGTATACTTCTCTAATTTAGCAGTTGAGTTAACATGGCCACTTGCTGACGAAGTTCCTCAAACACTTCAGGAGCGACTGCTGCTAACGGGTGTGGTGGTTCTCCTGATGATATCTCATGGGGACCTAAAGGGTTTTTGATAGAGAGCTGGTTAGGAGTAGATAAGCTTTTTGGAATATGTTATAAACGTGTGTTAACCATGGCTTTTGGTAGAGCTTCCCACAGACGGTGCCGATCTGAACGAACTCAAACTGGATGACTGAACTCTACACAATCCGATCTTCAATACCTGAAATAAAGGCGTCAAGGTGTGTTATCACCGCCCCTTCGATACTTAAGTCAGAAAGAGAAATTGTGCAAAAGGCTGTATGCTGGAATACTATGTAAAACGTAACTGAATAATGAGGTTAGGTTATGCATTTATAGGTGTCAGAGATGGAGTCCTAAAAAGATCCAACTTCATGTAGTCCTTATCATTGTCATACAAGGTATTTATGTTATGTTAGAAGTACACAGTTTGAGTTAGAGTCAGATTTGTAATTGATTGGGAGTTTGTATTCAAATAGGAAAAGTGGGAAGTTATAGTCAAAATAGGATTACTATTTCTAGAAGATGTGAGATAAGGTCAATGAGACTGGACGGAAGTGCTTGAAGCTCGACCCTAACAATATCCTAACCTCAACGTAAGGCATGAGCTTGGAACCTGCATAATTGGAGCTTGCCAAGTTCAGGGAATGTGGTCGAGCTCGGGCTAAATTTTGTAATATATATATATTCTTGATTTTATTCCTATTATATTAATGTCTCTAATGATATATTCAATATATTGTATAGTTAAAGGATCATAAGTGAATCTGGATTCAGGACCATCTCGATTGGTGATTTGGTGCTAAACTTCTTAAATAAGTTTTATCACCAATTTTCATAAACAAAGCATGATTTTCCACTGTGTGGCATTGTTGATGGCTGTGCGGGTGCATGATTTAGAGAGTAAATACATGTCTTTTAATGACAATTTGATTGTTATTTTCGTGAAGCAATGTTTGTTCATTTACATGTTTTTTTAGAGCCAAATGCCAATGTGTATACACATTCATAGTTATGAGTGCATGGTTTGGCTTTATTTTGTTTACCCAATGGCTACAAAATATTGCGTTCAGTGTTTGAGCCAAATATTGATATCACTATATATAATTTATTATATTTATTTTCTGAGCACTGGTTGCATGACCTTGGCCTATGCACATGATAAAATGATAAAAAAGTGTTGACCTAAAAAGATGTGCCAACAAAATCCCGACCATCTACCTTCCACACAAGCATCACTTACACACTCGAACACCTCGTTAGAAGGCAAAGACTACAAATAAAAAAATTCCAGTGATCGTTTGCACTTCGACGGTTAAGTCAATGGCCAAACAAAATATAAAGAGTGCCAGAGACGGAAGAGTGGGTTTGGCTAGGGTTAGAGATTGCGTATCTTTTATTATAAATGGACCCTCCTATATATAAGAGAGAAATGGGCATAGATGAGATTAGTGAACCAGACCTAAGTATAGACCAAACAATAGGTTGCTTTATTAATTGACCCAATCCATTGAATAGTTGATATCACATCAGTATATATGAGGTTCCCCTCAATCTGAGCATGCCATGTAATTTATAGGTATAACAATAGTTCCCCAAGTTTGAGTCATACATTCATGTATAGGTGGGACTTTGAATTATAAGCTGTTAAGTAGATATGTCTTACAGATTGCCTAAAAAATATGAGTAGCTCTAATAAGGACTTATGAACTGCCTCAGAAATATACATCGATCCCAAATAGGCGAGAACTAACGAATTGTCTTGAGAATATAAACAACTCCAATAAGTGAGAACTTACGAACTACCTCAGAAAATATAAGTGCGAGCCTGGATAAGCAAGAACTTATGAATTTCCTCAAAAGGTCTTGCACAAATTTGTCAAAATTTCGAAAAAAAAATCTCTTATGTAATGTGGACTAAACCACCCTGTAACATAACATGATATCTCCACTGCACATATACAAAAATAAATTCCACTTGTCCCTCCAAATAAGGAAAAATGATGATTGGATCAAACGTGCTAGTGTGAGGCAAGTAACATGATGTCTATAAAATGATAATGTAGATAACGTAGTATACTTACTGACAGTAGTGAAAATAGTGTTATGGCATGCTAGCAGTGATGTGACTTGCATACTTGACTGCAATAATATAATATAAATGCTAACAGTAATAATATAATGATACTAAGATAGTAGTAATATAATAATCCCCCCAAGTCTGAGTCGAATATTTATATGGGGATAGCACTTGAAATATAAGCCACTGTGATAAAACTGATGCAAAGATGAGATTGAATATATAAGCAGCAGAGGCGATGCTCTGGACATAAGTAGCAAAGGCAATGCTTTGGACATAAACAGTTATGATAAGCTAACGCAGAGGCGATGCTCTAAATGTCAGAAAATGTGATAATTGATGTCCTTACATGGAGGTAGTGCATCCATGTTAAAGGCTTCCTCCATGATTTTTGATCTAGCCATGGAAAGCTTCATATTTATATGTATTAAGGTGGGCCTACCATTTTCCTTATGAAGTGGTAAATAACATCCTTGTATGACGAATGATTTACCTATGACAATAGCTTCCTATATGGTAGATGGTTGGATAATATAAGCTCCCTAAAAATAAGTATATGTGACATAGCTGAAGCAGAAGTAAAGATATGAAAGATAGGCAATTGTAATGCAAAAGATGTAGAGGCATGATAAGCTCTCTAAAGATAGATATATCTGTGTTATAGCTAATTCAAAGGTGCAGGTCTAAGTATGTAAGCAACTTGTGATAATCTGATGTAGAGGCATGATGAGCTCTCTTAAATATGAATACATATTTAATGCAAGAACTTGTATAGTGAGGCATCTCGCAGAGGAACGAATGAATATCAATTTAATGGCTCATCTTGAGCTACTGGAGTCTTACAAGCTTGCCTCGAAAAGATGAGGTCATATAGTTGTGCTTGATGATGGTGAGAATCCCAAGCTAAAGCATAAGCACAGTTATCTTGCATGGTGAGGCATCTCGAAATGAGGAGTAAAAATTGAGCTAGTAGCTCTCTCAAACTATTGAAGACATTTAAGCTGGCCTACAGTTGACGAGATCTTATAGCTGGAGTTGATGATTGTGGGTGACCAGAAATAAGCATTTCACAAAGCCAACGAATCTGCATGGTGAAGTGGAAATAAACATCATGCGAAGCGAGGGATAAACATGTCGCGGATGATTCTCTCAAACTATCTAGACTTATAAACAACCTAAGATAGATGAGGACTTCAGCTAAGCTCTACAATCTTGAGAGGTAGAGAATAAACATCTCGTGAATAGCACTACAACTATCAGAGTCTTATAAACTGGCTTCGGAATGATGAGGTCTCACAATCCGCAAGACCTAATTTATCTTCAATTTTCACCCCCACATCGTACCCAACACTGGCGATCATAGCGGCGATAGGCGCATCACTGACGATAGGTGCTTATAGCGATAGCGCGTACTACGACGTTGATAGTGTTGCAGCATGTGCGACTTCTCTATCACAACGACAGCGTGCACAATCTCTCTCTATCTTTTCATCCTTTATTTGTTTCTCTGTCGTTCCCAGTTGATGGTGTGGTGGTGCACAGGAGGATGGTGGTTCGTTGACCCAGGGACGTTGTCACTCGTAGTGATTTATCACCGTCAGTGCGAGCAGCACAGAACAGCTACGATCGCTCAACCCAATGTCAATCTCCACCCAGTGATGTTGCTCGACCCAGTTTCAATCTTAGCGTTGCGGACTTAGATGCTTCTCTAAAAATTTACACATTTTGTTAACGGAATTCTGAAGATCGACGTAGTGGTGTGTGAGGTGGTTGTGGTTGAGGAGGTGTCAAAAATAGTTGGTAGTGGTCTGGTTTGATTTTGGTGAAGGCTATTGGTAGGTTATTTGTTGATTTGGAGAGGTAGTGGTGAAATTATTGTGGCCGACGGTGTCGCATTGACTTGATCTGGCCGGCAGAACACATGACTATAGGCAATGGTTTTTGGGTGATTTTTTGGTGGTTTGGAAATGGTGGTGGTGGTGCATGTGGTGGTGAGGTTGTGGCGTTGTTGGTGGTGGCGGTGGCAGTGGAGTGTATATGGTGGTTGTGGTGGTCAAGGTACCGGTGCCGGTGGTGGTGGTGGTAGGGTGTGAGATCTGTGTGGTGGTGGTGGTCTGTGAGATTTGCAAGCGAAGCAAATATGTGGTATGTTTTGATCTGTGGTGGTGGCAACGACGATGGCGGTGGCACTACTGAGGCAGTGGTGAGATGGTGTCGTAAATATTGGTGGTGGTCTAAGATTATTTGCTCGTTTGTGACCATTAAATTCATTAATTTGTGAGCAATGAAAAATATAAATTGTGAACAAAAATAATTTGTGATCTAAAAAATTGTTAATTTGTGACTGATAATTTGACAATTTGTGACTATTTACTAAGTTGTGACTTATAATATTTGTGATTTTTCACTGATGAATAAGTTGTGACGTTTCAATTTTTTATTTGTGACAGATGAACAAATTGTGACTTGTAAAATTTCCGAATTGTGACCGTAAAATAATTGTGATCTATAAAATTTCTGATTTGTGACCGTAAAATAATTTGTGACGTCTTGATTTTTATTTTTTTTTTGACCGATGAGCAAATTGTGAGCTATAAAATTTTAGAATTGTGGCCGTAAAATAATTTGTGACGTGTAATTTTGTGATTTGCGACCAATTAACAAAATCTGAAATTTGAAATTTTAAACCTTCTCTCTTAAATTTGAAATTGGTGAAATCAAACCTCTTAGTTATGAAATCTTCCCTTAGCTCATCCAAACTAAAAAGGCCCAAGAAACTTAGGTAACAAATGAAGTCAAAATTTCACCACTCCCTACTTTTCAAGATCTATATTCTAAAATCAGATCTAAAGTGCTAATTTTCAAAAATCAGATATTTTTTAATTAGATACATTATATAATTACCCAAACCCACGTTAATTATTTCATCCCATTTTCTCTCTTCTTTCTCTATCCTCATAACTATTGTACAGCCCCACACCACGGGCACCACCTCTCCGGAAACACCACCACTTCCCTCCCTCCCTTCGCCTCTCATAGCTGCTTTGCCCAGACATAACCATCTCCGTCCCTATGAATTTATAGTGCTTCACCACCTCCACCTATGAAGTTACGTAGGACAGCAGTCAGCACCTATTTCGGTTCGATTTGAGCCCTAAAGTCTAAATCAGTCGCCCTTGGCTGCTTCGCCTCCACCGGTGATTCTTGACCTCGAATCGACGAACCCAGTCAACTAATTGCAGCAGCAATAGGATTAGCTATGAGATGAATTCAATTTTCTTTTGATAACCTGTCCTTGTTCTGCAGCTGATCAGCCCTCCCCCTCCCCTTTGTTATGTTGATTTTTTTCTAATGTTTGGATTTTTACTTTTAACTTCTGAAATTAGGAATTTGATCTTCAATTGCTCGACCCTCGAGGCATACAACTGTTTGAGGGCACAACCATGGGGTTGGAGGTGACACTGATTATTTGGTACGTGGTTATTGGTGACCATGATTATTGGTGGTCGTGATGATTTTTTGTGCATGCGTGCGGCAGTGGGCTTTAGGCGTGCCGGCGATATGGGGTTAGAGGTGACTGTGATTATTTTGTGCGTGTAATCGAGTGTGACCAATTAAAATCTTGACTGTGACTCACTGTAATTGAGTTGTGACCAATAAAAGTTTTAAATTTTTCAATCTGTGACCTATAAAAAAATTTAATTCGTGGCCGAGAAATAACTTGTGACCTATAAAAAATCTTAATTGCGGTTGAAAAAGAAGGAAAAGTTATTGATGTGACATATTGTTAAACTGTGACCTTAAAATCCGATAATTTGTGACTAAAAAATAATTTGTGACCAATAAAAAAATTTGTGACTTGTGATCGAAAAATAATACGCGACCTAT